>CM031371.1:92725253-92955892 GCA_018208015.1 Medicago ruthenica | reverse complement strand
CCCAGAAATATATATATCTATATATTGTTATATATATATATATATATATATATATATATATATATATATATATATATATATATTTTATATATTCTATCTATAATATAGATATATAATGGAATTCTATATATTAATATATTAAAAGTATTACAAAAAATTACAGATTTCTAAAATATAAAAAATAAATTTGAAAATATTCCCCTAGATAATAGGAATCATATATTAGGTGTTTAATATTTCTAGATATAAAATTAACACGATTCATTTACAAATATATTTTAAATTATAAAAGAGTGATCAAAGTATGTAAATAGTATAAAATTAACTTGATTTATTTACAAATATATTTTAAATTATCAAAGAGTCGTCAAAGTATTTTAAATAATATAACCAATTGATTAAGCTCAAATCCTTTAAAAAATAAATGTTTGAACTCAAATGTTTAATGAGCTCCACCAAAGAACAAATTATTCGGAAGGAGCAAGTTCAAATTTTAGGTGACACAATTTTTTATCAGACATTACTTACCTTGTGACCGAACTTCATATAGTGCTTTAACAGAAGAGTTAACACAAAAAAAAAAAAATTTTAAATATAATATAAAATCAACTTGATTTATTCACAAATATATTGGGTTAGCCTAACATTGGAGTAACGAGTACTTGAAGCGAAACGAGACAAGAAAGCAGCGAAGAAATATTTTTATTCCAGCCAAAGGCCAAAGCTGAAAGCAACGGCCACAACATGACATATTAGCAAACTGGGAAAGGAAATTATATTAATAACTAGATCGGTGCGAGTAAAAGACTCATGTTTTCGCACGGGTCACGTAACTTTGCGATAACTATATAAAAAATAATTAGATTGTTAATATTGTAGAATGTTTATATATATTAAATGAAAAATGCGATTATTAATGTAATGTTTCTATTACTTTTTTTTTCTTATATAAACAAAAATTTATTAAATAGTTGAGTCACACCAGTTAAGAATTTTATTTGCTTATATATGGGAAAACAAATTTTTATGCACATAAAATTTTGAAAACTCGTGACTATTTTCAAAATCAAAATTAATGTAGTGTTTCTATTAAATAACTTTTTATTTTATATACAAAAGACTGTTCAATGTTTTCACCGCACCCGTTGCAGATTTTATGTACTTATATCTGCATAAACAATTTTTTATATACATATATGAGAAAGTCGATATGATAAAATTTTAAAAACTCATGACTATTTTCAAAATCAAAATTAATGCAATGTTTCTATTAAATAACTTTTTATTTTATATGCAAAACAATGTTCAATGTTTGCACCGCACCCGTTGCAGATTTTATGTACTTATATCTAAATAAACAAATCTGTATACACATGTATGAGAAAGTCGATATGATAAAATTTTGGAAACCCATTACTATTTTCAAAATATCAACATTAATGTAGTATGTCTATTGAATAAATTTTTATTTTATATTTTAAAAACAAATAAATTAGTTTCATAGTTATACGTGGAAATTGCTTACACTTGTGATGAGCATTATCCGTAATTAGTTTTTTAAAAAACAAATAAATTAAATTTTGCAAAATGACCATCATGCACATTAAATTAAGAAAATCATGAGTTTTAGTATGAACGATTATGAAATTTTGTTGTGCTTCGATTTTTATATATTGTTAGGAGATTATTGATTCAATGCACTATGTAAAGATTGATTTAATATAAAAAGTCAATATGATAAAATCTTAAAAAATCATGGCTATCAAAATATTAACATTAATGTAACGTTTCAATTAAATGTATTTTTATTTTAAATGCAGTATTTCGATTAAATATTTACACCACACTTATTGAATATTTTGAATCTTTATATACTAATAAATTTTTTTTTGTTTGGTCAAACTGTAAAAAAAAATCTGTATACACATTTTTTTTTGTGAAATTGTCATATACATATGTTAATTATTATTATCTAAATTGAATTTTGCTTGACCAGTTTTTTTTTATTTTGAAAACTAAATTAGAGTGATCAACCACAACAGAAATAATTGCATTGTGTATAGTTTATCAAAGTGTCATGCACTTTAAAACACAATTTTTATTTTATAATTTTAGACAACTGCAACGACAGTTTGTCAGTTTTTATATATATTGTTAATAGACATTTTGCAAAATGACGATTAGGCACTGAAAATTAAGAAAATCATGAGTTTAAAAAATGACAATAATGATATTTTGCTGGAGTACGTTTTTTATATATTGTTAGTAGATATCAATATAATGTATTGTTTCAATATTTTTTTTATTTTATATCCAAAATACCGTTACATTTTTGCACTACACTCATTATGGATTTTATGTGTTTATATATGCGCAAACAACTTTTTATGTACCAATATAAAAAGTCAATATGATAAAATCTTAAAAAAATCATGGCTATCAAAATATTAACATCAATGTAATATTTCGATTAAATATTTTTTTATTTTAAATGTAGTATTTCAATTAAATATTTACACCGCACTTGTTGAATATTTTGAATCTTTATATACTAATAAGTTTTTTTTTGTTTGGTCAAACTGTAAAAATAAATAAAACTGTATACACATTTTTTGTGAAATTGCAATATACATATGTTAATTATTATTATCTAAATTGAATTTTGCTTGACCATTTTTTTTTAAAAACTAAATTAGAGTGATCAACCACAACAGAACTAATTGCATTGTGTATAATTTATCAAAGTGTCATACACTTTAAAACACAATTTTTATTTTATAATTTTAGACAACCACAACAACAGTTTGTCAGTTTTTTTTAGGGAGTATAGTTTGAAAATTTGTTAAAAATTTGCCTAAAATTGCTTTAAGACTCGATCTTTATTTGATAATTTTAGACAACTGTAACAATAGTTTATGAGTTTGTTAAGAATTTTTCTAAAATTGCTTCAAAAATTAATGGAGGATATTTTAGTAAAATTGGTGGACATTACTTTTATGATATTATTATCATAGTCATTAGTAATTAGTAATAGCAATATAGTATATTACCTTTTAAAAAAAAAGGAAGCAATCCCTCAAACAAAAAAAAAGGAAGCAATATTAGTAATAAATAAATGTTTTTGACTAAACATTTTGATATGATTTAAAGGATCTTTGCAAGAATTTGTTTGGATTTGATTTTCTTCTTTTCCCAGTGTGTTGTTGATTTAGGCTAGAGGTAGTCTTGTTTGTAGTGAGAAGTGAGGTAAACTTTGTGTCCAACAAACCTTGTGACTATGTCATTTGATTTATGCATGCCCGTTTTTTTTTTAAAGAATGTACCATGCCCATATTATTTCTCATATTTATTTTGGTTTCCAACAAACCTTGTGTCATTTGATTTGGTGTGAATTGGAAAGTGAAGTAAACATATTTGTCAAACTTGGGAAGAGTGGAAGTCATTAAATGATTAAAACTTACAATGATAATTAAAAGGGTCTTGTTAACGAGTGCCCCGGGACACTCTTTAAGCATTTTAAATTAGGTAATTATTCTTTAAAAATGTTAAAGTTTTCAATTACCAATGCATTGATTACAGAAACTTTAAAAAAAAAGTTACTATTTAAAGTCCTTAACTAGTGTCCCGGGGGCACTAGTTAACATTTCCCTAATTAAAATACAAAAAAGACTATTAAACCCATTAAATTAGTGATTTGATTAAGTTAATTAAGGATAATGACGAAAATTTGGTAGTCATGAATTTTCTTATATTGATAGTAGAAGTTCATAATATATATTTTTGTTACAAAAAAGTTACAGCTATTGTTTTTTTCTTTCCTCAGAAAGCTATTAGTATTGTTTTTTTTCTCCAATTAATAAGAACAAGTTGTAGATTATATACATAAAAATCATTTTTGGCTGGAATAAATATGTGCAATTTTGTGTGAATGGTGTCTCCTGTTGTTGCTTGATTATTACGCACGTCAATCTTGTCTTGTCTTGGATATGAATGGTGTAGGGCCCACCACACAACCTGGTCCCGCCGCATCCTATTATAATTCTTCGGTTACTGTTGGAGTTGTTGACCTTTCATCTTCCCATGTTTATGCCACACGCTACTCCCCAACATAGTAATAAATAGACGTTTGACCCGTGCGATAAAAATAAAAAGAATGTAGCTGGAATATAATATTGATATGAAAATATCCTCGATATATCCTTCTTGTAAAACATATATTAATGTTCATATTGTTCTCAATAATGTCCACCCGTCGACATTTTGAATGTCTAAATGAATAATAGTCTTATAATATTATAGTTGGTTTAAGTTCAAATTAATTGAAAAAACTGCAAAGTTAATTTTTTAGATCAAAAAATTCACAATACTAAATTTTTTGGCCATATAGCATCCTAGCTTTGATGAAAGAAATCTACAAAGATGCAAAAAAGATGTAGTTAAGTATCACGGCTTCCCTTAAAAAAATATCACATATAAACTTAACATCAAAAAAACAAAAGTATCACACATATACAACAAAAGACTTTAGATTAAGTCAAGAAGCGATTCAATGAATAATTATGCCACTAAATCACTTATGGAGTGACATGATTAGTTGAACAACAACATCACTTCTTCTCGTTTATATTTGACAGATAAATAAACATATTGGAAAGAAAGAAAATGTAAGGAGAGATCATTCAATATAATCCAAATAAAAGATGGTTTTTTTTAGAGGGAATCCAAATAAAAGATAATTGGTGAGAGATAGATTCAATGAGGCATTTGATCATATAGATAAAATAATAATTGGATTCTACTCAAATAGGTAAAATAATAATAGTTTGTTATCAAAAAATAAAATTAATAATTTACAGTTTAGATGAGTTGCCACTGAAATATTCTAGATGAGTAGCCACCCACAAAACATTGTTAGCATGTATAACAAAGAATGAGTAGTGAGTGAAACAATATTACAAAAATTTACTCTACCAACAAATATACAAAGGTCCAAAATAGAATTACAAAAATGAAACAGGAAACCACACATATCATTATGAGGTGCCAATCACACTATTATTACTCCTAAAATGAAAACACACCAGCTGCAAAATTCCAAAACATTGGAGTAACCAACGATAAATGTGATTAAATTGTAACAAACTTTTTTGCTGAACCAATGTATTTATGCCTGCAGAATTTTCGATCAAATCAACTTGCCTTCAGAAACTAAACAGCTACATAACAAACTACTACACTTGTGTATTGGAAGCAGCAACAAAAATCTCCCACAACAGCAGCCACGAACATACAAACTGTAATGAAATACTTCCCAATTTCCTACTTAGATCCAACTAAGAGACAATGAAAGGTATCATTCATTGCAAATGAAGTTATCCTTACATTTTATAATTTAAGTCTACATTGAAAAGAAAGAAAATATACTGAGAGAGAGACATCCATTTGAGCAGAAGTCGGAGATAAACTACAGACTTACTTGGCCTTGTTTCCTTCTATATTTGCACAACAAAACATTCTCATCAATGGATATCGTGTACCATGCACATGGGAAAGAACAATATGGATTTTGTGATAAGTTTTGTGAATGACCTTATATGTTTTTCCGTTTTTGTTTAATATGTTTTGCTGCCAAAAGAAATTCAGATAAGGCATACTTTACATATCTTTTTTTTATCATTTGATTAGCATAGTAGCTACTCATCCTAAATGATTTGAAAATTATTTAGCACATCAAGAACAACATTCTACCAAGTCCATGGAAGAAAAATAAAGCAATACTAAAACTAATTGTTGTGTTAACTTTTCTTTCCACCGTTGGCCATGTAATACGCATGGTCATCAAAAAGGTCAAAAAACGATTGAAAGCTATTGCTAAAATGATTGTGAAAGATGTGTTCAGTGGTGATTTTATCACTAATAATAGACGCACCTGACCTTTGGTTGCTTCATATATGCTCATGACATGATGTTAGATATATAATATGTGTTAAACTAATCTCGCATAATAGCTCACAAAAATCAAAGAAAATAAACTCTTAAATTTTACTCAATCAAAATTCAACCTCCATTCATGAATGACAAATTTCAGCCCAAGAGTTTTCCTTGTCCAAGATGTGATTGTTCAAATGCAGCAAGTAACTCCTTGAACCAATACCTGCGCTGTAACAAATTGATCAAACAGAGGACCAAAAGAATGACACACAAAAATAATAGTTGCAACAAACAAAACCAATATATTCAATTTGCAGTCAACAGTAATCAATTTAAGAGATAATAGCAAATTAGATAGCAATGCAATTAAAAACAAAAAAAAAAGATAGCAATGCAATTCAAAATAGTAATAATAACTTAGACACAATAACAAGCCAACAATTCAAAATAAACCATTTATGTTTTTTTTTAACTCAAATGTTATTATTTGTAGTTTTGTTTTGTCGGCTAGAGATTAATAGTTAGCTCGACTTTTATCACTTTATTTCTTAACTCTTTTGATCTCCACCATAATAAGTCATTAAGTTGTTGTGAGTAGACCCTTTGTTTTTTTAAGGGTGATCCTTGTTTTTTTTATTCCAACCACCTTAAAATCCCTGTATGTGAGTCAATGGTAGACTATTTTGATTTCACAACTGTTTTCAGCCCAACAAATATGGTCATGATCTTATGCTTATCTAGAAAGTAGGTTATTTTACCACTAAAACAAAGTTGTAGTACAATAAACATGAAAATATATGGAAACTTCTTTTTGTTGTAGTACTACTGATACTACGTTGTACTACATGCAAGCTATGGCCTATGGTGAGAGGGAGTGGACTTTATTTTGTCTTCCTCTTGCCATGCCAAATATAAATTCATGTGTTCAGGGTCTACAACTTTTAAATTAGACCATGTTATTGTTACCTTAATCTCTTCACACCCGGTTGAGAATTCTACATTACATTACATTTCATTATTTCAAGCCCTTGTCCCAAACATTCAACGTTCTACTGTCAAAACAATAATTGAAGGTAAGATATTTGTTCATTTGTGGAGCTTATATTCTGTTTTTATATTACGTGTCACAAAATTTCTAAAACTTTGAAGAATCAGATTCTAATAAGCTTATTTCAGAATAATACTACTTCTGACTCAACCGCACACCTCTCTTTCAGATTTGTTTTAATGATTATTTATTACTTCTCTTCAATCTCAATGATTTTTATACATGGTCAAAGAGTTTTAGTTTAAGCCATCATCATTGAATATTAATTCTTTTTCCCATTTCTCTTAAACTTTTTTTGTTTAACATCGATGATTGGTTCAATCACAGTGGAGGAATCTGTGAATCCAATGGATTCTAGAAGCAATGAAGAAGAAAGAGAGATTGAGAATCCTCACATTGAAGAGGGTACAGTCGCTATGGATGAGGAGTTGAATAGAATAGCACCATGGAGGAAACAGATAACAGTTAGAGGACTGATAGCTAGTCTTATAATTGGAGTAATTTATAGTGTGATTGTGATGAAACTTAATCTCACTACTGGATTAGTCCCTAATCTCAATGTTTCTGCTGCTCTACTTGGTTTTGTGTTTATTCGAAGTTGGACTAAGATTCTTTCAAAAGCTAATATTGTTTCAGCTCCATTCACTAGACAAGAGAATACCATCATTCAAACTTGTGCAGTTGCTTGCTATAGCATCGCTGTAGGAGGTTAGTGTCTGCATTTCTCTTGCTCTATGATTCTATTCTAATCATTTTACCTTCTATTGGGCCTTGTTTGGATAAACAATTAATTTAGTGCTTCAATATAAGTTATTTCTATAACAAAAGATCTAATAAAGTCAAACTGTTTTCATATAAGCTATAAGCTATTTTCATAAATTATTTTTGTGGAGAGCTTATGGAAATAAGCTGAAAGCAGCTTACATACATTGAATTGGACCCTTTTTGGATAAATAAATTAATTAGGTGCTTATGTATAAGCTATTTCAGTAACAAAAGATAAAATAAAGTCAAATTGGTTTCATGTAAGTTATAAGTTGTTTTCATTAGCTATCCCAGAGAGTGAGCTTATGGAAATAAGCTGAAAACAACTTACAAACATGTCTTAAGCTGTTTATGTGAGCTCTCCCAAACAACCTCACAAGTGCTTACGCCAATAAATAAGCTCAATTAATCCAATCCAAACAGATATTTGGTGTAACATAAAGTTTATGTGTGTGTGTTTGTGATTTGTTGAAGTGAACTTGTGTGATAATTGTAGGTGGTTTTGGATCTTACCTATTGGGGTTGAATAGGAGGACTTATGAGCAAGCAGGGATTGATACACCAGGGAATACTCCTGGTAGTACCAAGGAGCCTGCAATTGGTTGGATGACAGCATTTCTATTTGTGACCAGTTTTGTTGGACTTTTAGCTTTGGTCCCCATTAGAAAGGTAGTAATATTTCATTATAGTATTGAATTGAATGATTTTCATGATTTCGCGCTGGATTCATTGAATGCAATTGCTTATTAATTCAAATGTTGCTCAATAATTGGTGTGTATAAGGTGTTAGGAGTTTAATCTTGCAATTTCAAGGGAAGAAGTTTAAATCCTCTCAGGATGGTTGTCAAATGATTCTTAGTATCACTTTAAATAATAAAAAAAATTCCCTTCCCCAATTTTTTTAAGAAAAATATTGCTAAAGAATTTGGTTCTATTTGACTTGAATGGTGTTGATGATGAAATTTGTGTTGTTTAACAGATCATGATAATAGACTACAAATTAACTTATCCCAGTGGAACTGCTACTGCTGTTCTTATTAATGGATTCCATACTCCAAAAGGAGATGTGATGGCCAAGTATGTACTTCTTTTGTGTTTTCTTTTAAACTTTTTTTGGAGTGCTTGATTTAATGAATTTTTTAGGAGCTCAAACTAGTTCAACTTCTTTCCCAGGAAGCAAGTTCATGGATTCGTGAAATTCTTCTCGGCGAGCTTTGTTTGGGCTTTCTTCCAGTGGTTCTTTACCGGTGGGGATAATTGTGGATTCGTTCAATTTCCTACTTTTGGATTGCAAGCGTGGAAAAACTCGTGTGTATTCTTTTGTTTCTTGTTCCACTACTAGTTGTAAACGTTCTCGACTACGAAATAATTATCCGACTGTTACTAATTAAAGCGCTTTAATTTCACAGATTTTACTTCGATTTCAGTATGACTTATGTTGGAGCAGGAATGATTTGTTCTCATCTTGTTAATTTATCATTACTTCTTGGTGCTGTGGTTTCTTGGGGCATCATGTGGCCTTTAATCAAAGGACTAAAAGGAGAATGGTTCCCTGCTAGTATACCAGAAAGTAGCATGAGGAGTCTCAATGGTTATAAGGTCCTTCAATTCTAGCTAAACTTAGACCTTATCAAATCTATATTATTTGCTTTTAGATCTTATCAAATTATATCCCTTGCTACAGGTTTTTATTTCCATTGCCTTGATTCTTGGTGATGGGCTTTACAATTTTATCAAAGTTCTCTATTTCACTGCCACAAATATCCATGCCAACATGAAAAAGAAGGATCTTAATACATGTAAGTAAATGATCACTTATAAGTTTTCCTGTCCTTGAGGATTTCATTCAGATTCTAAACATACTGTTCACAATGAGTCTCATATTTTCCTGTAAAATCTAATATTTCTTTGCCACTGCAGTCTCCGGTAACCAGAAACCGTTGCCTCTTGATGATCTCAGACGAAACGAAATGTTTGCAAGAGAAAATATTCCTATATGGTTGGCATGTACAGGGTACATATTGTTTTCCATCATCTCAATCGTTGTAATCCCGTTGATGTTCCCTCAGGTGAAGTGGTATTTCGTCCTGTTTGCATATATTTTTGCACCCTCGCTCGGCTTCTGTAATGCTTATGGTGCTGGATTAACCGATATGAACATGGCCTATAACTATGGAAAAGTGGCTCTCTTTGTGCTTGCAGCCTTAGCCGGAAAAAGTGATGGTGTAGTTGCTGGACTTGTAGGGTGTGGTTTGATTAAATCTATTGTTTCAATTTCATCTGATTTGATGCATGATTTGAAGACTGGCCATCTCACTCTGACTTCGCCGCGTTCGATGCTTGTAAGCCAAGCAATTGGTACAGCAATAGGCTGTGTTGTTGCTCCCATCACATTCTTCCTTTTTTACAAGGCTTTTGATGTTGGAAATCCAGATGGCATTTACAAGGCTCCATATGCTATTATATATAGAAACATGGCAATTTTAGGTGTGGAAGGCTTTTCTGCTCTTCCAGATCATTGCTTGCAATTGTGTTGTGGATTTTTTGTATTTGCTATAGTGGCTAATTTAGTAAGAGATCTTGGCCCACAAAAAGTTGGGAGATGGATTCCACTTCCAATGGCTATGGCTGTGCCTTTTTTAGTTGGTGGCTACTTTGCCATTGATATGTGTGTGGGCAGTTTGGTTGTGTTTGCATGGCATATGCTGAACAAAAATGAAGCTGGTTTGATGGTTCCTGCGGTTGCTTCTGGTTTGATTTGTGGAGATGGATTGTGGATTCTTCCTTCATCCATTCTTGCTTTGTTAAAGGTTCGTCCCCCAATATGCATGAGCTTCTTCCCATCTAGGTAGAATGTTCGGATTTGGATTTGGTGCAGTAATTGCGTCCCAAGGTTATCTATTTCAACCGTTCAATCTCAAATTAATTGCCGAGATAATTTTAAACTGCTTTTGTTATTGCGCAATCAGGAGCATCCAATCTGAGATCATTCGGTAGAGATAGATATCTCACATTCAGTAATATTACTTATAGAGATTAGAGGAATTAGATGTAGTTAGATTACTCTACCTAAGGTAGTTATGGTCATAATGCCATAGGAGTCTTGCTTATTAGTTATTATATATATACATAAAAATGTGCAAGCTTTGGAGTCCAGATTAATATGTAAATCCAGCTTATATTCCACAAGAAGAATGTGTACAAAAATTTTAAGCAAAAATACTGTGATATATTTGAATAGGATGACCAATTTGAGCACAAGACATATCCCTTTAAAGTGAATTTACTTTAGATTGAATAGTTTTTATAAGAAAATGCATCCGGTTGAATATTTTTAATTTTTATAAAAAGAAATTCAATAAACCAAGTAAACACCTAAATCCAAAAGGATTTGGTTTACAACAGAGGGCAAGTCTAGCTAACCAATGGGCTATCCAATTGCCCTCTCTATAAAAAAATTACAAAGAGAATTGTCAAAACAATTAGGGAATTGCTCTTCCACTCCCTGCATTGCTCCTTTTCGACAGATGCCTACCGGAAGATAACTTCCGGTAAGCTTTGCGAGAAAAAAAACCAAAAGATAGGTTTCGGGGGGTAGGGGTGTGTGACAAACAACTTAAATCTGCCCTTTCGGTTAAACAAAAATTCACTTATTACTATCGTAACATACACCAACTCACATATATTAACTTAACTAACTATTATGAGCAAAACTCCTTGATGCGTCTGCAAAATCACTCAGATGTGGGTAATTCAAGGTGATCTTACCATCAACGTAGCTGCTAAATAAAAGCTTGCAAGTAGCGTCCCACTTAACTGCCTATAATGTAATTGACATCTAAGGTATTCCTGTGTGCTCGGAGGAATGTCCTAGCTTAACTAATCTACCCCACAATAAAATACTCCACACTGCCTGGTCCCACAATGCATAACCAGTAACTTTTATCAATCATAACATTTTATGTCTAGATGTTTAATTACAATCTAGTAGTCTCATTACTCTCCACAAATCTCTTGCCTAAATGCATAATCCACATTAGTATCTCATCAGCCTATTCTAACATTCTACATAGATGATTAATTTTTAACCTGATAATTCGAATTGAACATTGATAAATGTCAAATTTACGTATTTTTACACATATTTTATTGCCACTTATAGACTTGTTTTACAAGTAATCTAAGGAAAATTTATAAAATTATTGTAAATATCAGTAAACTAGCTTTTGGAAGCCAATATAGATACTTTGACCTGATTCCATACATTTTGTAGGGTTATTTTCATAAAGATACATGGATCGGATAAAATCAAAGATTATAAGTTCAAGGCAGTTCACTAAGCGAGTTAAGTCAAAAAGGTTGAAGTTTCAGGGCAAAACAAATCGCTAAGCGAGATGTAGCAAGCTCAAAGTGAGTGAAAACCAAAAGATCAAGAAAATCGCAAGAGCTGATTCGCTAAGCGAATATCAATTCGTTAGAGATTCTTGGCAATGTTAGTGACAAGAAGGATGAGTTGACACTTCCTTCCGGTTGAAGAAACGTCAATTCACTTAGAGAATTCCCACTTTTTTGAAATCTGTAAATAAGGGGCCTGAGGTTCATTTTTAGCATTCAATTCATTTTATTTAGGAACAAAACTCTATGAGAGAGAGAGAGAGAGAGAGAGAGAGACCATAAGAGAGAGAGGATAGTGGTGAATGTCGAAGTCGTCTTTAATATCAAATCTCATTTCATCTCATTATGCATAACTAATTCTCTCTATTTTTGGATTAGATGCAATTACTATGTTTTTGATGTAGAAACTTGATCTGGCTGATTATATATAAGTTTATTTCATTACATCGATGAGTTTCTTCTTATACTTAATGTTTTTCCGGTGTTAAACTTCGAAATTGATTATTTGATTTAGAAAATACTAGACATAGATTTTTTTTTCTCTCTAAGGTACATGTAATAGATTCATTTGTAGATGCTAATTATGAGACATCGGGTTAGGTTTACAATCACAACCCACTATAGGAACTACATCACTACTAATTATTTCATCTCTTAATCTCTATGTTTTGACCGCATAGTCATAACTAGTTTATGTATACGAATGTCCATACATCCATCTTCTTATCTCTAATCTTATGAGGGCTTAAGGTTGCTTAACTAGTTTAAGGTTTGGGATCTTGTAACTATTGTTTGTGACTCTTTTGTTCTTTTTTGGCACACCTTGTGCTAGGAAGAACAATTTTCTGTTGGTATTGTATTCAATTTTGGCTTCTTAAAAAAAAACTAGTTTAAGGTTTGCTACGGCTGTAGAACTAGGCACATCAACACAATCTTGCAAGTACGGAATCTTGCAATCTTGGGGTTTTTCAACACCCCCAAACCTGTCCAAACAGTCGACAATCATACAATACAACCCCTAAACTAACTATACATTCAATTAAGTAATCTTCCATTATTTGAACATGCAATAATCATCAATTTTTACGCTTACATGCATGCATCATGAACTAAGCATTCTTAGATTAAAATCCCCTAATCCAAAATAGTTAAACCCTTAAGCTAGTATATGAGGAATGAGGGAGGAAACCCACATTTTCTTGATTGAAGATATTAATGATGTTTTGCTCCTATGTGTAGCCTTTCTCTTATCCTTGCTTCAGCCGAAAGATTCTTGTTAGTATTTTTGAATTTTGAGACTTTCTAGAAAGTATTTCTCGAGAAACATTGTCTGAAAATTATCCCAACCTAAGGGCATGGAAACATAAATCATGTAGGCCCTTCCGCCTTCCCACCATGCCTTTGCCGCTCCTTTGAGAAAGTCTTTCCGCCAAATTTCACTTCTTGTTGCTGCATCATTTGCACCATGAGTTACTGCTTTTGCTGCGCAGTTTGGGCCCAATGGTAAGGGGTGGGCATGGTTCGGTTTGGAATGAAAACTGAACCGAACCGAACTGAACTGTTTGATAAATTTAAAATAACTGAACCGAACCGAACTGTTTCAAACCGAACCAAATTGTTTCGAACTAAACCGAATTGTTATTATTGGTCCCATTGAAAAAAAATATAAAAAACCAGACAAAATCAAAATTGTTCCGAACCGAATTGTTTCGAATTGAATCAAACTGTTTTGAACTGAACCGAACTGTTTCAGTTCAGTTCCAACTGTTAGTAGTGGTTCAGTTTTTTTTTGTTTGGTTCGATTCAGTTCAACAGTTCGGTTCGATTTTTTGGTTTTTTTTTTCACCCTTACCAATGGTCATCACCAAAATTATCCTCTTGGTACTTGTGAAAGTAAGTTTCTTAATAGGTGTAAATCACGAATTAGAGATAAGTTATGTAAGAATATTGAATTGCATGTCAGAATTATTATGTGAAGTGAAGCGAGTAAAGGTTAAGCTTAGGGAATAGGTAACATAGATTGTGTTTTTTAAGTTAAAAGAGATTACAAAGTTATTAACACATAGTGAAGGTGTCGGAGTTTGAATCTCGATTTTGACATCCAACCTAACAATTTTGGAAATGAAGATTGTTTCTAACAATCTGTTGTAAGAATATCGAATAACAACACTAGGATTTGTTTGGGTCTTGCTAACCAGTGTCTCAAAACAATGGTTAAGGAGTCTATAAATAAAAAAAAGTTTTAAAAATATAAGTTTTGACTTTTGATTAAGTAATAGTTACACTACTAAATATAAGTTTTGATTGTTCAACCAATGCCTCGGAAACACTATTTAGGTTTAGCATTCTCCTCTTTGTTTATCTTTAAAAAAAACACTAGTATTTGTTTAGTATGTCGTAAAATTTCATATAACAAAATATTCAACATAAAGTGATATCCCAGCACACAATGCATGCGTATCGTGCGACTCGTGTGTGCCGGTTACGAGTTATGTACGACCAACAGTGGTTTAACTTTGTTTACTTTGAATTGACTGGCCCATTGTTTTTGTGGTAGTTTTTTTTTTTTTTTGAAGGAATTTTTGTGGTAGTTGTGGACTTTTCTTTTTCTGAAGAGTGGTAGTTGCGATTGCGAACTAGTTTAACTAGGATTAGTTTAAAAAACAACGATATCAATTATGTTGATTTTTAATAGTCAATTAAGTTGATTTTTTTACAGTCTTATAGTTTAACTAGTACTAGTTTACTACTTACTACTATAGTAGTAGACTAGTAGCCAAGCCAAACGTGTTTCCAATTACTTTCTTTACTTTACCTATTTTATTTTAAAATTAAAAAGTTTAAGTTCATGCAAATAAACTGGAGGGAGTATATTTGTACCAAAAAATGTAAAGGGAGTATATAGGAAATGCATATTGTAGCTTTTTTGGAGGGTCTAAGTACATAAACAATTAATGACCTACTATTTGGCATTGAATTCAATTCAATTCAACTTGAGTTTGTTCAACATGATAATTCTCCAGTCGAATTCAAAGTGCATCGTTATAACATAAAACATAATCAAAAGCATCAATTTGAATATATATTTTTTTTAGCAGGGTCATTCAGCTAATGCTAACAAAGACACGTAAATTTATCAAAAAAAGAAAAAACAAAGACACGTAAATGTGTAATACCAATAAAATAATTAGAAATTCTTTTACAGAAAAATAATTAGCACAATTGGTACTGGTAGTTTTTTCTTTTAAATCCAATAATTAAACTTAAGTGATCAATTAGTTTTTTATCTCCTCTCCAGCCGAATTTTGATTAAAAAAAAAGCTAATAATAATGGATGGCTGCAACACACATATAGGGATAACACTTGTGTACCATTGAGCTACCAATGTTATATAACATTGTCCAATTATGGTGTGCCACGTGGCACACCCTTTTCCTTAATATGGATATATTTTCTCTTTCCTCTTTAGCTCTTCCTTACATTGGTCACGTGGCACACTGTAATTGACCAATGTTATATAACATTGATAGTCCAATGGTACACAAGTGCTATCCCACGGTATAAACATCATGGAAAATGAGTCAGGCAAAAAAAAAGTATTTTTTTTAATAAAGACAAAAAAAAATATTAGAAAACTATACATACAAGGTATGTGGACCGTAAGGTTTTTAAAAAACGTGTTGGTGGATCCAGTTTCTGGATGGTTGGTGGTTTCTCTCCTCCGCGCCGAAAGATGGGACAGTAAGGTTTTTCTAAAAACGAGTCCTCTTTGTTCGCATCTGTGTTGGCTGGTTCTAACGTTGTGTTTGGCAGTGTGTGGTTTCTAAAACTCAGTTTTAATCTGTCCCATAGCTTGCTGTTGGTTCGGATCGCTGGGTCTTTTTGGCTCGAAAGGGCGGTTACTCCTGCTGTGTTTTGCAGGGGCTGATGGTACGTGAACCTCTATCCGTGTTGGCGGTTGGTTCATTCACTATTCGTAAAAGATGTGTATGAATTTATTCAGGCGCGTCTCTAGTTCGTTAAAATGTTTGCGGACTTTTACACGTTATTTCTTTTGCAATCTGGTTTCGTGCCTCGCGTTGGGTTCGCTGGATTGTGTGGATGTGTAACTGGTTGTATAACATTTGTGTTTCTTTATACCACTTTGGTTATATTCGTTGTAACGCCCTTTTTTGGGTTGATTTTGTGGTTGCTGAGTCAGGTTTATGTCCCCTCAGCTTTTTGTATTTTCTCTTTATTTTATCTATTTTCCTTTGCTAAAAAAAAAGGTACGTGGACCGAATAAATTACTCTCTCTTCATTAGAGAGTTGCTGAAATTACGCTATTTTCTTTTTATATAAATTAAAGAAAATTATACTTTGCACCAAAGAAACATAATAGTTGCAATTTCCTTTCTTAAAAGATGATTTAATAACATTTTCCTAAAATCTTATACTAAAATCTACACAATCCTTCGTTGGTGAATATTATTTGTTTCAAAGAAACACCAACAAAGCTAACTCATAAAATTGCAAACATTGGTATTCATTTTTTATTTAAATGCAATTTTAACCCTTTTATTTTGACTCAATTTGAATTTTAACACCACCCTGTTTTAAAATTTAAAATTGTAACCCGCTATTTTGTATTTTTCATGATTTTTCCTTCACCACATTTGAACTCATTTTTTTTAGTGATGTGATTGTGCTGATGTGGATTACATCATATTATCTTATTATGCACATAATTAATTCTTAAAATTAAATATATTTTATTATGAACTTTTTTTAAAATTAAAATATTTTGAATAAAAAAAGTTACAAATAATAAAAATATTTTTTCTTCAAAATATTTTAATTTTAAAAAATAAATAGTAAAAAAATATTTGATTTAAAGCAATTAATTAGGTGGATATGACATAATATGTGTATGTTTGATATAGCGGTGGCCGGTGGGTATGTCAGAATCATGACGATCCACCGTGATTTTAAAGAAGTTACATAGTGTAACTTTTGTAAAATTATGGTGAGTCATCGTGATTCTGACATACTCAATGTGAGATCAAACATAGACGTAGTCCACATCAACAATGTGATTGAGGCAAAATTCTAAAAAATGTAAACTAAGGGAGCTAAATTATGAATTTTAAAATAAGGGGGTTTAAATCCGGATTTAGTCAAAATAGTAGGGTTAAAACTACATTTAAACATTTATTTTAATCATGGTTCTTTCTCACTAATAATCTCTCATTCTTTCTCACAAATGTTTTGAGTTAGGGTTGAAGTGTTTGAGTTTTGGGTTGAGAATCATGTGTAAAGATGATAAAGAAGATGAATATTAAAGGAGTTTCTTAATATTTTCTAAATAGTTAAAATATTTGATTTATTTTTTGGATCAAATAAGCCCGTGACTAGAATTTCTCCTTCTAAGATGGATAAATAAAAAATTTCAAATTCAACTCAAAATCTCTACATACTGTGATGTCCCTACAAACTTACGATATTAAAATAATATGATTTTAGTATATGTATAATTCGACCCATCAACACTACATTAGCCGTTTATCATTGTCACATACAATCATGTCATCAAATAATTGCCACATCAACATTTTAGAAGTACAAAAAAATTACTCATTATACGTTTTTTTTTAAATTGCAAGTGTGTTTGAAAATGAAATTTACGGTGGTTAAAATGTGATGCTCCATATTCACAGACATCATTTACGTAATTAAGCAACGTCTCTCAAAGCATTTTTAAATTGGAGACATTAAAAACCTCATCTCTCAAAGCAACAACTCTATCACTCATACCCTAAGAGAATCAACCTGTGTGCAGATTTTCTTATCAAACTTATAGCCTCTTCAAATTCTAATTTGCTAATTCATGAGTCATCTCCAAACGACATCGTCAATCTACCGAGGAATGGTGCATCAGAAACTTATTTCGGTATGGAATAATTTTGCCTCTTTCGTTCTGTTTTTTTTCCATGTTCTGTGTTGTTTAATTAACCTTCTAACCAATTTTTATTTTTGTTTACATAATTAAGCCATATAAACAAAATTTCGATTGTACCAAAGAAAAAAAATAAACAAATTTTGTGTAGTGGCAATATTGTAATAAGAGTAAAGTAGGAGGCTAATATTAAAGTCCAAAAGAATTTGGTGGTGATTTATAAGCAAAGCACATGGGAAATTGAGTGTCACCAACCACAGGCACAAAGTGAAGAAGAGATTTGACACAAACACAACTCATCATCACTGTTCGTTTCTCACTCAGAATCTCCCAAGAAGCGGAAGTGGTAAATTCCCTCTTGTCTTTTCCCTTCAAAATTGCATCGATTCATTTCTAACAATTTTTCATCGATAACAAAGTTAATTTCTTTTCACTTTCTTGTTTATTCTCTTTTGAAGATGATTTGATGTGATGCATGCTTGCCCTTTTTCTTGATTCTTTATATCTTTTTTTTCTTATTCAGATTAAATTAATTTGTGGGTTTGACTTGAATTTTTCTGGGTCTTTGATTTTGTGGCAGTGAAAGAAAATAAAGAAAATGGCTTCAGATCCAAAGCTCCACACTTTCGACGAGGTGTCACAGCACAACAAGACCAAAGATTGCTGGCTTATTCTCTCTGGAAAGGTCTGTATTTTTTGCAAAAAGCTTTATTTTTTTGTCACGAGTGATTGATTATTCTTTGGAATTATCGACACAGATAAAACACAAACAAAATTGTGACTTTGGTAATTAAATGTTTCATTTGATTTTTTGTTGTTGTTGAAGATGAAGTTTGAGTTTTTGGGTCATGCATGTTACATATATTTGCTGGATCTTGTGCATTGTTATGTTGCAGAGTGCTCCTTATTGTAATTCATTTGTGGAGAACTTGTTTCATCTTGCTTTTGAACACTTTTATCTGCTATTTAGTTTCCTATTTTTAAGATTGAATGTTGTTGAGGTTTTGTTTATGCTATGTCTAGATCAGTGTGGTTGACAAATTATGGTTCCTGTTCTTCGGTACTTGTAGACAGATTACATTTTTTAGGTTTTTTCTTTGCATCTTATTTCATGTTACATGTTTGACTGAATAGTAATTGTTTCATTTTCATATATATCAGCATTTCAACTCTAAATGATATACTCCAGAGTCAAACTTGCCTACATGACATGCTTTGTTTGTCTACACCCACCTTAAGTTTGGATCTTATTGTAGCATATTGAATTATTCAAATCTGAACGGTTCTATAGATGCTGCAATTTAAACTTTGCCTCTTACTCATAGATGACCAAATAATAAAATGAGTCATCGTGTTACTGTTACATGGTATCCTAACACTAATAATTTCGCATGCTAGAGTGTAGTTGAGTAGAAGAATATAACATCTTGTTGACTCAAATTATCATCAGAATTTGATCATCCTGTATGTGCATTACTAGTTGTGTATCAGCTTTAGTCGTATGTTCTAATATTTTAACTGTCACATAAAATATGGTCAATTTGATTCCATACCTTTGATAAGCGAGCAGCATCGCAAACAGATGAAAAACCAAGATACTGTGACGTGTCAGAAGAATGAATATTAGGAATAGATATTAGTATAATGAGAGTCTCTTATATTACATTTGTATTTTGTGGGGTGTATCGAAATTGAATGTCAGTTGATACTTGAAATATTTGAATCATTGAACTTACCTGCAGATCTTGAGATTTATCTGATGTTTGATGCCATGTGGGACTTGGGAAGGGAAGTTTTAAGCTAATCTCCCTCTTATTGGTATCCTTTTAAAATGGAGGGAGGAAGACAAGGATTAACTTGTAACCTTCATAAAACCCGTCTTCCTATAATGGGTTATTAATTTATGTGCCATACTCTTCCTTTCCAAGTTTGATTCTTTATCCTTCTGCTCCCCTGTGACGTCGAAACATAATGGGGAGAGTGTTGGTCAAATAGCAAGATGTTAGTCAAATATGCTCTGAGAGGTGGTCTTCCTCAATCTTCCTTTTATATAGCTTAGATGCTTTCATTGGCTATCGTATTCATATTTTGATGCATTTTAATGTTGCCTTCCCCTAACCCATCTTCCTATAAGACATTAGCTAGTTGAAAATCTAGCACAAGGAAAACCACTTTCACAATTTTAAACATTGTCTGATATTGCGATGGCCAATTGTGAGGCTATTCAAATTCCCTGAAAAATGCAGAGCACCGTGTATATTGGCCTGAACGGTCACTGTTGGGCCAAAGACATAAATTTTACTACATAGTTTTAGTATGTGATAATGTTAATGTTAATCTCTGCCTCTTAACGAAAATTTGTTCTTCAATCATGTTAGGTGTATGATGTTTCCCCTTTTATGGAGGATCATCCTGGAGGTGATGAGGTTTTGTTGTCTGCAACAGGTATGCTTATATCATTCGAAAAGGGTATATTACTAAAGCACTGAGGATAATCATCTTGATTATATTGTACTGTATTGATTACAGGGAAAGATGCAACCAATGATTTTGAAGATGTGGGACATAGTGATTCTGCTAGAGAAATGATGGACAAATACTACATTGGTGAGATTGATCCATCCACTGTTCCACTAAAGCGCACCTACGTTCCACCTCAGCAATCTCAGTACAATCCGGACAAGACTTCGGAATTTGTGATCAAGATTTTGCAGTTCCTGGTGCCTCTCCTGATATTGGGCTTAGCCTTTGTTGTCAGAAACTACACCAAGAAAGAGTAGTTCCTTCTTTATAATCATACTGCACCCTTGTGAGGGGTCTGTTGGCTATTTATAGAGGGTCATTCAAAGGACAGTTTTTAGTTTCTTCTTGGTGTCTTGAGCATTGAAACTGGATTATAATGTTTTACAACTTTCTTTGGTAATGAATGGTACTGGTGTCATTGTGACTGAAATACCTAATAATGTTGGATTGAAATTTCATATCTCTTCATTTAGCATCTTTGTTTCATTAATATTTTCTCAATTTTTTTTTTAAGGATCCACTCTAATTCTGATTTAATGAGTTTTTTTGTTAAGGCCCTTAATTTTCTTGTTTATGGGGATGCAAAGTGCAAGTTACTCTGCAACTAGATTATTGTCACAGGTTGATTGTAATGGTACGACTGCGTTACACCTGGTGACCAGTGTCCTTCAATTAAAGTCCTTTAGTTCTGGGGCTACTCGCTTGCTTGAGTTATACCATAAGAGGTTACAGCTACTATGGACCATTAGAGCCTAACTTATGGTTGTAAGAACAGAAAACAGTTTAACTGCAAACCACAACAATCTAAACGAAGGCTGAAAAATTAGGTGGATTTGTTGCTATCTTAGGTGGCATTTTGCACGAATTAATATTCGTTGTTACAGTGATTTGAGAGGGTCACATATGTGTTGTATTGGAGGAATGATTAACAGTAGAACAAACTTGATAAAAAATGGTGGAATTATAAAATGAAAAGAGGCAGCAGTGCTCTTGGAGAATCTGCATGCTTCCTTTCACAAACAAATTCTGATGTGTTCAGATCCCTGCCAACGTCACAGCTTGAAACACAAGATGAGGACCTTGGTGCAGCTGTTCTAAATAATTAGAAGTCGAAGCAACAGAGAAGGTACCATTAGATGTGCCAGACCAAGCTATACTATCTGTTCCAAATACATGCCGCACTTTTGCAATGTGCATTATTTGCATGATCTATTTTGACCATACTTTTTAACTAATATATAAATACAAACGTTAGCATGTAAGATGTTCGATTTGTCTCGATAAATATTTTTAAAATTTAAACTTTTTATCATTTTTTACTTTAGATAATTTAATAAGATGTTGGACATGTTTCAAAATACATTGCCACCGGGAGCAGCAAAGCTACGCATTGCCATGCAATTTTCAGCCAGAGACAACGAATCATTCATGCAAGGAAGTAATCTTGTTTGGGAACCAATTATCACTCCAAAAGTCAATCATCTTACCATCAGCAATACGCCAAACCAAATTATTTTGAACCTCTTCCTAACAAGACGAAACACCTTTCCAAAAATTTGATCCTTGTCTAGCACTGTTGATGTGAGGAATTAGATCATTACCACATTTGGATTAAGAGTTAAAATTTAGGATTCGAATCATGACAAGACATAAAATGCTAATACAACTAGGGGTGTTTGTGGTTCATAAATTGAACTGAACTGAACCACATTAACAGTTTGGTTCAATTAACATAATTACATTTGTCATTGAAAAAGATATCATTACCACATTGATATTTAGATTGAATCGTTCTAGCCCCCATGTCTGATTTGTTGAGACAAAGCATCCACCCAAACCTCCACATTTTTTTGGTTTACACCCCTCTTTGCAATTAACCAGATGTAATTTCCTACTATGATCCGTATCACCCACATAAAATTAGGACGCTTCTCATCCAATTCATCGCAAATTGACTTGGAAATAATAATCTAAATTACATAGGAAGGGAGAGACTGGAGGACTTATTTTACCCAAGTCAGACAAAACTTGTAATATCAAGTATGTGCATACTTTTAAAATAAATAATAAATGTATCTAATAATTTAAAATAAGATAAATATTTAGAGATAAATAATTTCTCAAAAGAAATGTTCATAGTACTTCATCAGGAAACAACTGCAAAATACAAGACAAAATGTCAAAAATGTACCCCAAAATAGTTCGAAGACAGTCCAATCAAAGAAAGGTGTATACATGTGTGCGCCATTTCAATGTTGTATGTTATAAGAGTAGTGATATTTATAAAACCAATTATGACAATTTTTTTTTTCTTATTGGTCAAAAACAATAGAGAGAATAAGAACATCCACATCCATGTCACTTATATTGGTGGTATAAATGGCCCCCACCTAATATATTATACTACTTCACACTTTTTAATTATTTAAACTACTCAACTACATTGTTCAAATATCCATACCACCAATCCAAAACTTTAAAATGGGTCCCGTTAAAATGGTCGCAGCCACCAAAATTATGCTTTTATGACTTTGAATTAATAAAATATTGTTAAAAACTCAAAAGGTGAGTGAATGGAACCGGTTCCATGCTTGGCAACGTATCTAACAAATACCACTACCATCATATTAATTATTGGTGTCCAAACTAACACACTGTGGCACACGTTGGCAAAGAAACCGCCGATGTTTATGCTCTAATAACATAATGTGAGTATGAGAGATGGGGTTGTCAAAAAGTTATCAAAAAATGATTATACAAATGTCATTTCTCATTGTTATAACTAAGGAAAGTTTTACGAAACCCTAGAAAAGAACTTAATAATCAATAGACTAAAATTCACTTTTGATAGCATTTTTTTAGTTTAAGTTTATTCATGCAACTTTTCTTTATTTATCTCTAGTTTATGTTTATATGTAGATCTTTTCATTAAATTGTGTTAGAAAAATTCCACTGGTATTACTTTTGCAAACTAAGAAACCAATTCTTAATTAAAAAATTAAAAATGAAAAAATCGAGTTGAAATTAAAAAATTAAGATAAGAGGCAATTTGTCCTGGAGACGAGAATATTTTAGCTTAACAGATAATATATAAACAGGTAGAGATGAACACTAACAGAATGCTTGAGAATGTGAAAAAGCAGCAGTCCAAAAACAAGCATAGACCGGTTAAATGGACTATAGGACAAATAATTTAGCGAGTCGCTTTTAACACCGTCCCTTTATACTAAACAAAGTACATTTATTTAATTTCACAAATTTTATCTTTTGTTAGTGGTGTTAAAGTGACCATCAATAGTTAATGGAGATACCCTCAAAACAAAGCATATGACCGAATTGAGTAAGCTACGCATCCAAATTATTCGGCCGTTAACTTGCACCCTAAAGCAATTAAATTAAATATAACTAAGATAAGATATACTTCTAAACTAGTATATGTCCAGTCAAAGATTAAATAAACTCCACTTGATATGCTTACTCAGTCAGCATCATGAAGAGTCAAAGGATTGGTGAGTTCAGATTCAGTCAAAAAGGACAACAATTGTAATTGTCGAGGAAATCTCAGTCTCTTCTAATAACTGTTACATGCACCTACCCACCTGCTTTAGGCAAAGGTAATCACTCCGAAATGGGTCTCAAATCAGAGTTGAAATTAAAAGGAAGAAAAGGATGGAGCCAAAAGAAAAAAAGAAAGAAATAAACATGCTATGTAAAACCTAACTAACTTCAATCCCCTTTTAAGACACAACACTATCGAAACTAAAGATCGTAAACAAGCAGTGGAAAGTTTAGCAAGCACCAAGATTCGTTTTAATAAACCCAGCCTTTGCAGTGCTTATTTTCAGACGCGGAGGAGAAATCCAGCAGCCTGTAAGTAATGATCTTTCGACGACAATATAATAAAGTAGTTTACGTATCAACTGCAGTCATTGGAATGATGCCTCTATCTTCATTTTATCATGAAGGGTGACCACCAAGTTATGGGCATCATCCAGAAGCTTCCAAACATCAAGGTGTCCTGCCATGCCATTGCATTCCTTAAGGATATCGTCCATGCTGCTATACTTCTCAAGGATCAATTTCCTTCTTTGTAACACTGAGGCTGCTATTGCAAAAAGCAATAAATCGTCTGTTGGTGGAGCACGCTGCCTAATTCTGCTCCAGGCAGATTTCCCTATACCAGCTCTGATTGCTGCTTGATCTGCCCACATTACTTCCCAAAGGCAGAGAGTCTGTTCAAATGTCAACTCCCTTCTGAACAATACCACCACCATCCTGTAAACAAAAAAGCAATCCTCGGCCTGGAGCTTCTCCAAATGCCTAAACAGGTGGGAATCCTTAAACTTGATTATTTTTGCAACTATATCAAGTTGCCTTCTAATACCCACCTCATCAAGCCTGAAATTCTGCCTAGCCTTCTTCATAAATCCAACAAAACACCAGAATGCCTCGTGATCTTCTGATACAACACTAATTATAGGAGATAACAGATCACTCATACCCTGGCAGTAGCCAATTTCAGGGTCGTATAGTGCATATGCTTCAAGAATAGCAACCAATCTAGCAGCATGAAAAATTCTGCCAGCATCTAGGTGACCGTAATCCTTCAAGCCAACAGCCTCGGCAGATCGATGTGCCCTACTTTCTGGAACAACAGCTTGAGAGGGAGAGTATGGCATCCATTCTGCATTGGCACGTACTGCATCAAGTCGGATGATCCGTTGCCATGTGGCAAAGTCTTCTCTACTTCGTAGTGTTGACGCGCCTTTCATTTGTGAGGGAGAAGAACTATCCTTAGAAGTTGTCTTGGCATTGTTCTCTTCCAGACCATCATCAGAAGGAAATGTCTGAAATACCTCGGGACTTTCTGAGGAATCCGAGTCAGTGGAATCTGTATCGAGGGCAGAGGCATCAGCGTTGCTGCTGTTGGGAGCATCATCTCCTTCCAACAGGGAAACGGATGGATCGTCTGAATATTCAAAATCTGGGCTCTGTTCCCCACTGGAAAGGGATTCTCTGGCACTTGCTGCATCTTCAGAACTAGGAGAACCAGAATCTTGAATAAAACTCACACCATCTCCTTCATAGTTGATTTCACCTATTTCAATCAACTTAAAGCTCCCGCTGTTGGATTTTAGCAGTTGTCGGCATTGCCTGCGGAGTTTCTCATACTTCTTTCTGTGTTCAAAGATTTAGAATAAAAGTAACAGTATGTTAAACTAAACAAAAGGAAAAAGGGAAGTACAAACAAATAAAGTTTTAAAGACCAAAGAAAGATGACGGATCAAGCATGGATTGCATATAAACTAGCATGCATACCTATTTTGAGTTCGTATAACATCTCTTTCTTCTTTGGTAGTATCCAAATCATATCTGTTTAAACAAAAGAGTAATATCAGTAACCATATAAATGTCTAAATAAATGAAAATAGAAAGAAAAAAAATTGGAAGATAAATTCAAAGAACAGAAAATATAATAAATGACAAGGTAATCCTAATGCATAACATGAAGCAGAAAAAAAGATATTAAAAAAAAAATTGACAGATAATCCTGTTCATTCCATCACATTGAATTTTGAAAAAGAATAAAAAAAAAATGAGTATGAAAGGTCAAATACTAATGGGAAGCTTTAAATTTTGCTCCATGTATATGCCATGCCATCTTTAGAAGACGTGTTTGTCTAAAAATCCATGCATCCTAGATGCACCAAATAAATAAACATCATTTAGAAGTGAAACGCGAAAGAATGCTTACACTCCAAGTAGGAAAGGCCAAACTTCCGCTCTTATACTAGGATCAACACCCTGCATAAGACATTCATAGCATAATCAATATCAAAATGAAACACCAAAAGCCACTGAATTGAAATCTAAACAGATAAATAAGTAAACTCACTCCACTGCGAACTCTTTTCAGGAATTTCATTCCACGATCGCGGATTCTCCCGTCAGGGGCAAACAAGCTTTTCCATTGTTGAGGAGAAAGGACACGTTTTCTTTTTCGGCGTGACCATGGTGATTTAAGACGACCTCTGAAATTGTCACAAAGAATTACTCATTACTACTACTGTTTGAATGTAAATAAGTTTTGGAACATAGAATAGGCAGAAAACATCATTTATGACATTTAGGCGAGTGAAGAAGTACACAGAAAAATATATTATTTCATTTTAAAAGCATGTCACAATACTCCAGTGGAATAGATATACTTGGTCAAGCTTTGTACCCAAAAAAAATATATACTTGCTCAAGCCAATTGTGGCTATCTTCATTCCCAATGGAAAAAAGCGGATACATATTTTAGCATTGAATTACAAATCTATGTGAATTACCATTCTCACAGATTTCGTTCATGTATCATTTCATTACTGTTAATTGATTCCACACTAAAATGTTTTTATGTAGAACTATCTTGTTTCCATAATGCTAAAATGATTAAATGCATTCAGTTCTAGAATTCCTCAACTTACATAATATGCCTCTATAAATGTACATATGAAAACAAAATACTGGTGAGTTTGGATTGGCTTATGAAGAGCTTATATGGACTTATCTACCGACATAAATAAGCACTTGACGAAGAGTTTCAGAGAGCATATGGAAAAAAAATTAACTTGTTATGAGGGAGGGATGAACCAAACTATTACAAGCAAAAATTTATGGGATCTGATTTAAAAAGAGTAAAGGAAGAGGACATAAAGTAAAAAATTGTCCTTGAAGACTTGTGACACATCACACATCAACATCCAGAAAATATCTAGAATACTAAAGCCTAAAGAACTGTAATGCTTGATACAACATGATATATTTCCTTAAATCAAATTAAACACCAAAGATTTGATTTTGTCCAGAAAAAACATTTCTTAAGTCTCCAAATGAACATACTCACTTAAATATGCTTTATGCATAGATCTTCCTTCTAGCTTAGGAAGATCTAAGCAAAATACAAAGCTAGAAAAAGGGTTTTGGTATCCAATCAAGATCACAATCATCACAATCAAATTACATTTTCCCTAAACATGGTGATTTATTCATAGACAACTTGATTTGACAGGACTCAAGTTATATAAAAATCAAAAGGATAAAAAAAAATCCAAACCAAGATAAAAGGAACTTCAGATTGAAGAAATCTAACTACACACAAAAAGACAGGAAAAAAAATGCCTCAAATAAACCAAAATAGAGATCTATTTCCCTCTAATTATCTCGTCCTTTTCAACCCTTATTCCCCTTTCACATAAAAATCAAAACTTGTTTTGTTTTTCATTCTTGAAAGCATTTCAATTCCACAAATTAACCATTTCTACACACTCAGAACAACACACAAGCGAACAAAAATCCCCAAAATTAGAAAAACATGCTGATTAATCTAAACTGACACTGATAACAAGATCGGTGATATCAAACATTCGAGATCTGGCGCGAATTAAACAGAACAAAGTAATAGGGAAAGAATGAAGTGAGAGAAAGAGGAGAGAGAAGAAAAACTCACCGATCAGAGGATGAACAGGAAGCTGGTGAGGAAGAAGAAGAAGTAACAACGAATAAAACCGAACGCAAATGGATCCACGATGAAGACGACGACGATGATGAAGGAGAGGAATTATTTGAAGATGACGAAGATGAATTGTTACTTCTTCTAAGAGGATTCATCTATAAATAATTCCTTCTATATTCACTTTGTTTACAAAATCGGAATCGAAAACAGTTTCATCTATGCTTGAATCAGAGTGAAGAATTGAGCTAGGGTTTTTGCGATTGCGATTCGTTCATTTGAGGTTTTTTTTGTGTTTACCTACTTGCACCGTAGAAGACGACGGCGACGAAAGCGATGCCGGCCACCGTCGTGAAGAGCACCGCCGTAGTCGGAGAGGTGGCCACCGTGCTCATGAAAGAGAACTTGGCAGCGGCGGCGGCGGCGTCGGAGAAGAACGGAGTTTCGTTGTTGGCGTTCAAGTTAGTGGAAAGGAACATGGAGGAGAGGAGTTGAAATTACTTGAATACCCCTCCCACGATTATTCTTCGTTTTCTTCTTCTTATGAATGATTCCGTAAAACGTGTTTTTGAGAAGTGAAGATGAAAACAAACAAGACTTTGTTGTTTTGTTTGGTTTGGTTTTGATTTTGAGGATTGATTGAGAAGTCACTTATTTTGTACTATTGCTTTGTCTCTCTCCCACTATGAAGAGAGATAGATAATAGAGAGGGAAAAAGAGAGAGGAGTGAGATGCAAATGAAAGAATCTCCTTTCTCTATATGTTTGTTGGGGAGAGGTTGTTTAGGCTTTTTTACTTTCCTAGTAAGGGGAGAAGGACTACAATAATCACTACTAGTACTCTTCTCATTAGATTGTAGTGATTCTTAACGAACGCGATTAGTTAAGTGGCAGAGGCTACGGTGGGAGAGTCACTCATGTCTCCTACCATACATTAGTGATTTTTTGCTTAGAGCAAGTTAATCCAGGCCACATGATTTATCAATGGTTATCAAATGTGAAAAAAAACATAGGATGTAATCATGAGTTTTCCACATTGTAGTATTTGTTTAAAATTGATTAAATAAAATAAATATTCTTTAAATTTATTTTCTTCTTCAGCTACCTTGCCAAATTTATCATCAAATGCATCCAAACCCAAACAAAAAAAAAATACTGGAATAAAATTCATCCAGATTCGGAAAAATAAACCCACAAAAAGGAAGAAAACCTAAACACACTTAAATGTACTTATCTTTCCCCTTCATCACCTCATTTTCATTTCACATCCAGTTAATTCTCTGTCACAGTGGGAAAAAGGGTTTGGGTTGGTTTATTATACAAAAGAAACAATAAAAATGGTTTTAAAGATTAAGAATTTTGTTTGTCCCCAAAACATAGTATAGCTTTGGGAGGCAACCATGATGTGTTGGCAAAAGAGGAATAACTCAAAGTGGATAGTGTCATAATGTTGCAAACTTGTTGTAATTGGTTTTAATAGTGTATTGATGATTGGAAACTAAACAATACTTTGATTTGTGATCTATTCGCGAAGAATTTTGCCACAACTTGTACCAGCACCCTTAACACAAATGTACATTTTCTTAATTTTTGGGTTGGCTTTAAATGTTAAACCCATACATTCGATGATTTTGAAGAACACAATCTTTTTTGTGTTTTCTCATTTATTTTTAATTTAATGTTTATTTACAAGAAAAAAAATAAGTCAAGAAAATTTTATGGTTAAGGGAAGAGTTCACGGATGCACATGTGTTGTTGAACTTGGTTTTGATTCCATTCCCAAGGTGTAAGGAAGAAGAAGATGAGGGAGAGAAAGAGGACAAAAAAGTGTTGATTGGTATATGATACAAGCAAGTGTAGTATAAGCTCATAAACAAGTCACTAATGCACGGTACATTATATGTTTAGCTCGCGCACAGTAGCTAGCGCCTTAGTTAAGTTAACTCTTCTAAGCGATTCTTAATCAAAATGAGGATGAGTAAATAAAGATGACAGTTTGTTTTTTAATGTATAATGTATGTAATATTGAGTTTGAATGTCAAACATCTCATTTATTTACTTTAAAAAATATAAATATTTAGACATTGGATCGATCAAATAAAATGATGTTTTTAACTTCAAACTAAGTATTCAAACTTCTTAACATAGATAGGATTTTATTTGTTTAATAAATTATACTTATTTAGTAAAATAATAATAATTGTTTTAAGATGACTATGACTAATCTCCCTCGCTACTCTACTCACTATTCTTTTTTTTTAGAATAATACTCATTACTTGCCTTTGGCCTTTACTACAATATATAAGTTGCCTTATAATCATAGGTCAAAATCTTTATATATTAGGAGTAAAGCGATTTAAGCGTTGAATACGTGTGTCACATGCCAACTCTCTTCACTCCTTCTGCTGCTTTGCATGCCTAATATGAAGCCCACGTAATCCAAAACGGAGACGTATCCGTATCGAATAACGATATTTCACGGATACTCGTAAATATGTATTAATAAAGTATCGGAATTAATTATTTTAATTTTTAAAAAATATTTTATCGGATACTTATATGATACTCCAGAGATACACAGGGATATTTATAAGATACTTCACATATAAGTATCCTAGAAAAAGATGAAGGCTAAAAAAGTGAGACAATGTTGTAAAATTTCAGTATAAATGTATATGATTCAATTTTAGATATGTATCAATATAATTGTTTCTCGATGAACCACTTAAAATTATACTTCTTGTGGATGAAGGTAACGAGATAGGTGATTCAGTTAATCAACATTAGATAAAATTTGTGTTGAATTCTTTTAATGATGTTTCTCTCTATATTCCAACATATGAAAATATAATATGGTATATAAGAAAAATTTTCATTTTTTTATTTTGAATACATGTATTATTTTTTAAAAATTGTGACTTTTATAATAATGCAGAGTTTATTTTCTTCAAGTATTTTACATACATATAAGTTTTAGTATAAAATTTTTGTTAATGTATCTTGACCGTGTTATATCTTAAATTAAAAAAAAAAAATAGTGATCCGCGTACCCGTATCGTGTGATACCCATACTTGTACCCGTAACTGGGCTTCATAGGTATTCATCCACCAAATACGTAGTACTCCGACAAGCCAAATACCTAACTTTAGACTTTTGGAAACTAGACTCTAACTCGTGCGATGCACGAGTTTTGTAGAGTTTCATATATAATTATCAAATTGACTATATTACTACTTTTATAAATACATACACTATTATGTTATCAAACTACATCAAAAAGTAACAAAAACAAAAGATGGACCAAGAAACTACCTCAATAAAAATGACAAATCAAAAGAAAAAAATATATACAAAAGCTTGCACAAAGAAATTGGTCATAACCGCAAAAACTGTTAAATCTATAAAAATGAAAAGGAAAATAAACTGCTACGTGGTAATCGAAAGAAGAAAAAAATAATGTAAAAGAACTGCTATGTGGTAACCGAAAGAAAAAATAAGAATAAAAAGGAATCGTTACGTGGTAATTTAAAGAAAAAAATAATAATGAAAAAGAACCGCTAATAATGAAAAGGAACTGCTGTAAAAAAAGGAATTGCAATGATGTTAGTAGCTTTTAAAAAAAATGACATTTACACGTGAGACCTTTTTTTTCATAAAAATTAATTAGGTCCGTCAAAAAGGACGGGATTATGGTTATTAGGTTCAATTGCATGATGGTGAGAAAAATGAAAGTGAGTGAGAAATGATTTAGGGATTGTGAAATTGAAAGAAAGAGGACCTGAGATTTGTGTTGATACATAACATTGAAGCAATTGCATGTCATAAAAAACATTAGTACATTGGTGGTAAGAGTTGTGAATTGGAAGCATGTGGTACCTGATTCGATTCTCATCGAGTTAATCATTAGGGTTAGGACAACACTACTTAACATTTAGTATAATAAAGATAAAGATAATGTTTGCAAGTATTTTTTATCAGAATGTTTACAAATATTATTCTCTCGTTTTATGACTTTATCTTGATATTAGCGCCAAACAACGTCGTGTATTAAATTTATTTTAGTTTTAATTATTTATTTCAATTTCACAATATTTATATTATTTAAATTTATGTTTTAATATATATTTGTAAGTTTTTAATCAAGAGTTCAAATTCAATCTTGAAAATGCAATAATGTTAAATCTCATAAGAGAGTTTTATCATCCGTTTGGGTGTTATTTGACTCGAAAGATTAGTCTATGTCGTTGCAGGTAAATTATATATAGTTCAAATAAAAGAGTTATGCAAAAAACGAGAGAATATATCGCTACTCTATGTCGTTGCAGGTAAAAAAATGGACTATATATAATTTACCTGCAACGACATAGACTAATCTTTCGAGTTATGTTAAAATTGATTCTATATTATGTTGTCAATATATCGCTACTCGCTCCTCGGCTAATAGTAGTTTAATATGTGATTCTTTTGGCAACTTCGTCAAATGTTTTATTGAAATATTGAAACTATTGCTACTATTTTTGTTGAGCTTTGGCGTCTTTACTTGCGTCTTGAGCTCGTTAGTGATAAGAATATTACTTTCCTTCTTGTGGAATGTGATTCTAAGTTTGTTATTCGGATTACTCGACATACTTCAACTCACACGACGATCCTTCGGCCTCATTTACTCAATATTATTTGTCTTATCCATCTTCCAAGTTGAAATATCTTCTTGATGTATATTTATAAGGAGGCGTTGTTGCTATGTTTTTTAAAACTTTATATTTTTTCATCTTAATGTGAACAAAAACGATAAAATGAAACAAAAACGATAAAATGACATGTGATTAAAGTGAAAAAATTAAAAACAAAAAAAAAGTAATTAGATTTGACACATAACTTATTTATGGATTTTTTTTTTAGTTTTTAAGAGGAGTAGTGAGGTTGGAGAAGGTTGTCATAATATTGTATGTTTGAAGACCTTCTCCAACATCACCATGCATCTTAAAAACTGCTTACGCATCTATATTCAAAACAAAAAAATAACATCATAAGAAGTATGAAGTGTTTATGTTGGTGATTTTTTGTTTAGTATTTAAGAGGAGTGGAGATGAAAGGGAAGACGTTCAAACACTTTCACTCTCATCCTCACGCATTTTATAAACTGTAGATATGTTGAGTATAGATTGTGAAAGCAACACTACCTATTTATATAACTTTTTGTGGGTTTTGGACAACAAAAAATGTAGGTGGAACCCCATCCACACAAAATAAAGTGCATTGGTAGCTAACTGTCACTGGTTTCCTTTCCATCGGCAATTAAATGCCGCAGAATTCCATCGGCAGTTAACTATCGATGAGGTTAAAAATGTAAATTACTCGTGTTTCTTAACTTTTTATGAAGTGTCAAAAGCAATTTTCTTATATATATATATATATATATATATATATATATATATATATATATATCAACACAGATCATGCTTTTGGACTCGATCTCTTTTTCCTTCTTTAACTCTTAAATTTCGGTTTGATGTAATGGGATATATTATCCCTAGATTAGCTTAGTTTTTTTTTATAATTTCATTGTCATAAAAATAAAATAGAATTGACGTGTTTTAGTTTTTTTAATTGGTTAGCGCTATTATATAGTAATAAATAATAATGTTTTAATTATATAATTAACTTGCCTTACTGCAATTGTAAACTTCAATGTCATCTTTCTGTAAACAAAAAATATATATTCAATGTCATTTTCGGCCACAAGTCATGTTCTTGGATTTTAAATTTACACTCAATAATATACAATTCTGCTTAAAACATTACCATGTTAAGTGATGCTAGATATTTTTATAAGATGATGAGGTTTTAATAGAATTTTATACCGGTGCTTTTATACGTCTATGCTATTCATATTCAAGCTGCTTAAAGTATAGATTTTTCTTGACAGAGCTTAATATAGTTTTGCCATGCATTTTGTTTGGATTTTATCGTCTAGGCATTACTGGACCAAAATACTTTCAATGTTTGACTATATAACCTCAAGAAACAAAGTTTAAATCTCATCTAAAAAAGTTATAAAATGGACATTACCACCGCAATTAATAATAATTTTTCTTTCCTCAATGTTTTTATTTATTTTTTTAAAAAAATCTTTAATGTAATTTTGCATATATCATTCAATTCTACAAAGAAATTGCGAGATTTATAGCTAGCTGTGCAATAAAACATTTCTTTAAATATGTTAGTTAGAACAATTAGATCCACTATTACTTCAAAATACACAATTAGATCTACTAGTTAAAAAAAAACAGAAAATACCAATTCAAATTTGATTCTTCGGGTACAATAACTAGTTATAAGAAAAAATATTTTTTGACTTTTTTTAAGGATTATTTTTACTTGATTTTTATACTAAAAGAAATGTATATTTTTACTCACCATACCACTCAGAGAATATATATAATTTCTTTGGGGGGAGGGGGGAATAAATGTCTACATCATTAAACCTATATTCTCTGCATTATATATATTTAGGTTGAATATGTTTTTGGTCCCTATAAATCTACAAACTTTTTATTTTAGTCCCTCTAAAATTTTCATTCAACTTTTAGTTCCTATAAAATTTTCAATCACTATTTTTTATCCCTATTTTTAAGTCAATTTTTGTATTTTTTTTAATGAAATTGTGTAGAAATATGTAGAATATTGTAAAAATATCTCAAAAAAAAATTAGAAATTTTATCAAAACATAAATTAAATATGAATTTTTAACCGCAAAAAATATTTAATTCATGTTTTGTTAAAAAAATCTATTTTTTTTTGCAGGAATTCTTATAATATTATAAATTTTTCTATAAAATTTTATTTAAAAATATGAATTCTACATATGAGTTTACTTAAAAAGAGAGACCAAAAGTGAAGATGGAAAACTTTTGAGGGACTAAAAGTGGAAGAAAAAATTTAGAAAGACTAAAACAAAAAGTTGACATATTTATAGGGACAAAAAAACATATTTAACTCTATATATTTTAACGTTTTCTTTTATTTATAGTGGATAATTAGAGATCAATGAATTAATAGCACTGCTAAAGATTCAAACTGATTTGACTGTACTTAGTACAAGGGAAATCATTTTATTGCAAAAGAAAGCTTCAGAGCATCTTTAATGCTAATTTTTAAAATAAAAAATTGAATTCTACATTTTTTTTATAAAAATTCTAAATTTCTTATGAGTTGCTTGACATAGTTAAGTGATATTTGAGTTTTTTTTTTGAGTCGTTAACCACTTTCATTATTTGTTAGGCTCAAACACAAAAGTAAGTTATTTTTTGAAAGAAGGCACAAAAGTAGGTTAGTACGATCAAAATGTGTTTGATTATGGACAATACAATAATAATAACCTTACCCTGACATTGCATTTTCAGTCAAAAGGAGTTTGAATTTGGTCAGAGAATACCACCGACTTGTCTAGTAATCTAACCGAATCTCATATCACTTTTAGTAAACATGTTCACTATGGTAACTAGTAAAATACCCGTGCTGACGCACGGGTACAGTAAGAGTTTAATATTTATAAAATGGTATGTTAAATTTAAATAAAAACGTATTTATTGTTTATAGAATATTTTTGACATGAATAGATTTTTGAAAATGTTATTGTAATAAGGTTTGCGTTTATTTAAGTAAGTATTGGAGTTATATAAGGTGGTGAAGGAATCATGTACAAACATTGTAATATCAAACATTGTAATATTGAATTCACATAACCTTAAAATTTACATTTTCAGAACCTTACAATTTGAATTTAATTTGAATTTAATATTAAGAGTATAAACGCGACAGTTTATAAATTGTTGGATATTAAACAGCAGTGGTAAACGTAAGAACCTTACATTCAAAATTTTATATTAAGTTTATAAACGTTGTAGTTTAGAAAATTGTTTGGAGTATAAACAAAGCAGAACCTGGCTTAAATATGCGTATAAACGCAATTTAGAAATAATCAAACATCATAAAATCAAACGTCGCAATTTAGGAAAGAAGATACGTTAGTATTGGCTTGGATTATGTACAATCTTATTATTCTGTCAATGCTTCATTATTAAATGATCCATACAAAAATATGAAAGAGTTTATGTCTAATATCATCACGCCGCAGTTTAGAAATGATCAAACATCATATAATCAATCCAAACCGCATTTTAGGAGTCAAGATATGTTAGTCTTTGAATTGTTTCCTTAAAACAGGGTGAGTGTTTCGTCCAAGGAGACGAAGTTGCAGAGAGCGGTTCTGACTTCTGAGAATGTTGCAGAGCACTTTGTACTGTTGACAGTGACAGCTGTTTGACTTCTGAGTTTCCTTGAGACTCAGACTCCCAGTCTTCAGACGTTGTTCCTTCAGAAGCAGTTCTTCAGAAGCTGTTCATCAGACGCACTGTTCATCAGAAGCAGTTTAATTATCTATGAAATTTTAGTCAATGTTCATTTATCCTGTGCATTTTAGTTGATGAGGATTCAATATAATCGTAGAATTGAAGTGGGTGTGATATTCTTAATAATATAAACGTTTTAGCATGAATGATTTTTTATAAATGACAACTTGTCCCGTTAGTCAAGCATAGTTTAGTCTGCGACAACTTATACCATGCATTTGATTTAATTCTAAAATTTTAGTCAAAACCCCCTTCTACCATGCATTTTAGTTATTTACAAAATTTTAGTCAATGTTCATTTATTTTGTTCATTTTAGTTTTGAGCTTTCAATATAATCGTAGAATTGAATTGAGGTGATATTCTAAATAGTATAAATATTTTAGCAAGAACAATTTTTTATAAATGATAACTTGTCCCGTGCATCAAAGTTAGTTTATTCAGTGACAACTTATCTCGTGCATTTGAGTTAATTCTGAAATTTTATTAATGAAAACTTGTGAAGTGCGTGATAGTTTTATTTAATCAATGTCAACTTCTCTTGTGCATTTTATGAACGACAATTTGTCTTGTGCATGATAATTTTATCTAACCAATGTCAACTTCTCCTATGCATTTCAGTTGTTTCCAAAGTTTTAGTCAATATTATTGTAGAATTAAAGTGGGGTGATATTCTAAATAATGTTGAAAAATACAAAGATAAAGATAAAGGGTTCAATGCCCACTTTTTGAGAAATAAAGATAAACATAAACATAAAGATTGTTCGTTAAATTACCGATTTTAAGTTTGTATGAATGATAACTTTTCCCGTGTATAATAATAATTTTATCATATGTATTAGCAATGACTTGTTACATGTATAAAAATTATTTTAAAATTTATATATAATAATCTTTTATAATACATATCAATGATGACTTGTCCCGTGTATAATAATTATTTTAAAATATATATAAATAATAACATGGCCCGTGTATTATAATTATTATAAATTTTGTATTAATGATAACATGTCCCGTGTACCATAATAGTTTAGTCAGTGACAACTTATCCTGTGCATATAAGTTAATTCTAAAATTTGATCACTGAAATTTTTTCAAGTGCATTGTAAGTTAATTTAATCAAAGTAAACTTTTTTGTGCATTTTAATCAATGCCAGCTTCTCACGTGCATTTTAGTAATTTCTGAAACTTTAGTATATACCCACTTATCACACGCATTTTAGTTGAGGAGGATTCAATATCATTGTAGAATTGAAGTGAGGTGGTGTTCTAAATAGTAGAAACGTTTTAGAAGGAACAATGTTTTATAAATAACATCTTGTCTCGTGTATCAAAGTTAGTTTAGTAAGTGACAACTTATCATGTGCATTTGTGTTAATTCTAAAATTTTAGTCAATGTCCACTTCTCCCATGCATTTTAGTTATCTACGAAATTTCAGTTAATGTCCACTTCTCCCGTGCATTTTAGTTATCTATGAAATTTCAGTTAATGTCCACTTATCTCATGCATTTTAGTTGATAAGGGTTCAATATCATTGTAGAGTTGAAGTGAGGTGATATTCAAAATAATATAAACGTTTTAGCATGAATGATTTTTTCTAAATGACAGTTTGTCCCGTAAGTCAAAGATAGATTGGTCTGTGACAACTTATACCATACATTTGACTTAATTCTAAAATTTTAGTCAACACCCACTTCTCCCATGCATTTTAATTATCTATGAAATTTTAGTCAATGTTCATTTATCCTGTGCATTTTAGTTGATGAGGATTCAATATAATCGTAGAATTGAAGTGGGTGTGATATTCTTAATAATATAAACGTTTTAGCATGAATGATTTTTTATAAATGACAACTTGTCCCGTTAGTCAAGCATAGTTTAGTCTGCGACAACTTATACCATGCATTTGATTTAATTCTAAAATTTTAGTCAAAACCCCCTTCTACCATGCATTTTAGTTATTTACAAAATTTTAGTCAATGTTCATTTATTTTGTTCATTTTAGTTTTGAGCTTTCAATATAATCGTAGAATTGAATTGAGGTGATATTCTAAATAGTATAAATATTTTAGCAAGAACAATTTTTTATAAATGATAACTTGTCCCGTGCATCAAAGTTAGTTTATTCAGTGACAACTTATCTCGTGCATTTGAGTTAATTCTGAAATTTTATTAATGAAAACTTGTGAAGTGCGTGATAGTTTTATTTAATCAATGTCAACTTCTCTTGTGCATTTTATGAACGACAATTTGTCTTGTGCATGATAATTTTATCTAACCAATGTCAACTTCTCCTATGCATTTCAGTTGTTTCCAAAGTTTTAGTCAATATTATTGTAGAATTAAAGTGGGGTGATATTCTAAATAATGTTGAAAAATACAAAGATAAAGATAAAGGGTTCAATGCCCACTTTTTGAGAAATAAAGATAAACATAAACATAAAGATTGTTCGTTAAATTACCGATTTTAAGTTTGTATGAATGATAACTTTTCCCGTGTATAATAATAATTTTATCATATGTATTAGCAATGACTTGTTACATGTATAAAAATTATTTTAAAATTTATATATAATAATCTTTTATAATACATATCAATGATGACTTGTCCCGTGTATAATAATTATTTTAAAATATATATAAATAATAACATGGCCCGTGTATTATAATTATTATAAATTTTGTATTAATGATAACATGTCCCGTGTACCATAATAGTTTAGTCAGTGACAACTTATCCTGTGCATATAAGTTAATTCTAAAATTTGATCACTGAAATTTTTTCAAGTGCATTGTAAGTTAATTTAATCAAAGTAAACTTTTTTGTGCATTTTAATCAATGCCAGCTTCTCACGTGCATTTTAGTAATTTCTGAAACTTTAGTATATACCCACTTATCACACGCATTTTAGTTGAGGAGGATTCAATATCATTGTAGAATTGAAGTGAGGTGGTGTTCTAAATAGTAGAAACGTTTTAGAAGGAACAATGTTTTATAAATAACATCTTGTCTCGTGTATCAAAGTTAGTTTAGTAAGTGACAACTTATCATGTGCATTTGTGTTAATTCTAAAATTTTAGTCAATGTCCACTTCTCCCATGCATTTTAGTTATCTACGAAATTTCAGTTAATGTCCACTTCTCCCGTGCATTTTAGTTATCTATGAAATTTCAGTTAATGTCCACTTATCTCATGCATTTTAGTTGATAAGGGTTCAATATCATTGTAGAGTTGAAGTGAGGTGATATTCAAAATAATATAAACGTTTTAGCATGAATGATTTTTTCTAAATGACAGTTTGTCCCGTAAGTCAAAGATAGATTGGTCTGTGACAACTTATACCATACATTTGACTTAATTCTAAAATTTTAGTCAACACCCACTTCTCCCATGCATTTTAATTATCTATGAAATTTTAGTCAATGTTCATTTATCCTGTGCATTTTAGTTGATGAGGATTCAATATAATCGTAGAATTGAAGTGGGTGTGATATTCTTAATAATATAAACGTTTTAGCATGAATGATTTTTTATAAATGACAACTTGTCCCGTTAGTCAAGCATAGTTTAGTCTGCGACAACTTATACCATGCATTTGATTTAATTCTAAAATTTTAGTCAAAACCCCCTTCTACCATGCATTTTAGTTATTTACAAAATTTTAGTCAATGTTCATTTATTTTGTTCATTTTAGTTTTGAGCTTTCAATATAATCGTAGAATTGAATTGAGGTGATATTCTAAATAGTATAAATATTTTAGCAAGAACAATTTTTTATAAATGATAACTTGTCCCGTGCATCAAAGTTAGTTTATTCAGTGACAACTTATCTCGTGCATTTGAGTTAATTCTGAAATTTTATTAATGAAAACTTGTGAAGTGTGTGATAGTTTTATTTAATCAATGTCAACTTCTCTTGTGCATTTTATGAACGACAATTTGTCTTGTGCATGATAATTTTATCTAACCAATGTCAACTTCTCCTATGCATTTCAGTTGTTTCCAAAGTTTTAGTCAATATTATTGTAGAATTAAAGTGGGGTGATATTCTAAATAATGTTGATAAATACAAAGATAAACATAAAGGGTTCAATGCCCACTTTTTGAGAAATAAAGATAAACATAAACATAAAGATTGTTCGTTAAATTACCGATTTTAACTTTGTATGAATGATAACTTTTCCCGTGTATAATAATAATTTTATCATATGTATTAGCAATGACTTGTTACATGTATAAAAATTATTTTAAAATTTATATATAATAATCTTTTATAATACATATCAATGATGACTTGTCCCGTGTATAATAATTATTTGAAAATATATATAAATAATAACATGGCCCGTGTATTATAATTATTATAAATTTTGTATTAATGATAACATGTCCCGTGTACCATAATAGTTTAGTCAGTGACAACTTATCCTGTGCATTTAAGTTAATTCTAAAATTTTATCACTGAAATTTTTTCAAGTGCATTGTAAGTTAATTTAATCAAAGTAAACTTTTTTGTGCATTTTAATCAATGCCAGCTTCTCACGTGCATTTTAGTAATTTCTGAAACTTTAGTATATACCCACTTATCACACGCATTTTAGTTGAGGAGGATTCAATATCATTGTAGAATTGAAGTGAGGTGGTGTTCTAAATAAAAGAAACGTTTTAGAAGGAACAATGTTTTATAAATAACATCTTGTCTCGTGTATCAAAGTTAGTTTAGTAAGTGACAACTTATCATGTGCATTTGTGTTAATTCTAAAATTTTAGTCAATGTCCACTTCTCCCATGCATTTTAGTTATCTACGAAATTTCAGTTAATGTCCACTTCTCCCGTGCATTTTAGTTATCTATGAAATTTCAGTTAATATCCACTTATCTCATGCATTTTAGTTGATAAGGGTTCAATATCATTGTAGAGTTGAAGTGAGGTGATATTCTAAATAATATAAACGTTTTAGCAGGAATGATTTTTTCTAAATGACAGTTTGTCCCGTAAGTCAAAGATAGATTAGTCTGTGACAACTTATACCATACATTTGATTTAATTCTAAAATTTGAGTCAACACCCACTTCTCCCATGCATTTTAATTATCTACGAAATTTTAGTCAATGTTCATTTATCCTGTGCATTTTAGTTGATGAGGATTCAATATAATCGCAGAATTGAAGTGGGTGTGATATTCTTAATAATATAAACGTTTTAGCATGAATGATTTTTTATAAATGACAACTTGTCCCGTTAGTCAAGCATAGTTTAGTCTGCGACAACTTATACCATGCATTTGATTTAATTCTAAAATTTTAGTCAAAACCCCCTTCTACCATGCATTTTAGTTATTTACAAAATTTTAGTCAATGTTCATTTATTTTGTTCATTTTAGTTTTGAGGATTCAATATAATCGTAGAATTGAAGTGAGGTGATATTCTAAATAGTATAAACATTTTAGCAAGAACAATTTTTTATAAATGATAACTTGTCCCGTGCATCAAAGTTAGTTTATCCAGTGACAACTTATCTCGTGCATTTGAGTTAATTCTGAAATTTTATTAATGAAAACTTGTGAAGTGCATGTTAAGCATAGGAAAAATATTTGGATGATATTTTACGTTTGAGATTTCCTACACGTTATATAGACCCACTTTAATTTATATCACGTGGAATTATCATTATTATTTTTATTTATTTATGAATTAGCGATAGTTTTTTATCCCATATTTTTCTTATTTATTAGTTAAAATATTTATTCATTATTTCTTCGAGATGTGTTTTTTGAGGATCCACATTTTCCTTTGATTAAGGATCGACATTTTTCAGCATTGGATCAGTTAAAAATATTCAAATAATTTTTGAAGTACATCTTCCTTTTTAATTTTGACTAAATGATCACAACTATTGATTAAGAGTAAATATAATATTTAATTTACTTCTAATTGTAAATACTCATATCAATTTTTTCATACTTTCACTAATCAAGCATTTATATATATATTTTTTGACGGATCAGCCATTTATATGTTTCAGCCATTTCACTCACGTTGTTGTTGTTGTTATTATTGTACAGTACCATTTTTCATTTTTTTTTTCTTTTCCATAACCACCACTTTTAAGTTTTTTAATTTATCTCTCTCACCCTCTTTTACTATTATTTTTACACAAACACTCATTTGTTGATTTTATTCTCTCTCTTCACCAAATGAATCTGAAAAGCTCTCCTCCTCTAAGAAAACGTAGCCGCCGCCGAATCACTGTTCACGGCCTCCATAATCAATTTCCGGCTGCTTCTGGCTCAACCACACTCATAATCTTGATCTATTCCATATTCACAAAATCAAAACGGCGTCGTTTTAGTGTTCCGTTCCTCCACCAATGTCCACCGCCAACGACCCTTTCTCAAACCACAAACTCTGGGTTTCTCTCAACCGTTCTCACACTAACCCCTCCGCATCAAAACGACACGCGTTTTAACGACCGATGCAAATTCTTCAACGACAACAACACCGTCGCGTTTCGTACTCAAAACGGTGTCGTTTTGAATCCAATCGTTGATTCAACGCAATGCGGCGAGAGTTCGAGCTCGAGCGTCAGCGCGAGGAAGGTGAAGAAGGTTGGGATGTTCTTCAGACTTGAACTCAGAGTCTGATGTTCTTCAGACTTGAATTCAGAGTCTGAAGTTCTTCAGACTCAGAGGCATATCATCAGACTTCAAAAGCATAGCATCGGACTTCAGAGGCATGTCTTCCGACTTGCTCCTTCAGGACTTCTGAAGCTGTTCAGTACTGCTGAAGCTGTTCAGTACTTCTGAAGCAGTGTCTTCAGACTTGCTTCTTCAGAGTCTGAAGCAGTTCAGACTTCAGAGGCACTGTCTTCAGACTTGCTCCTTCAGTACTTCTGAAGCTGTTCTATGATGACTCCGGAATTTGAATATATTCGCAATGATGATGTTGTATCAATCAAATCAATTGAGAATAAAGCATGCAACATTCTCAATATTTCAGACTCTTCCAAAATGGCAGGTTTGTTTATTAAAGGCTTAATCTTATACTTTCCCTTTCTTATGCTTTGGCTAATTTGGACAATACTTTTTTCAATAATTACAATTTGTAATCTGGAATACTCATGCATCATCCCTTGATTTTAGGGAGAATACATGATATTGACACCATACTGAAATCAAGAGTAAATGAATTTGTAGACATTGACTGCAATATCAAAGACCCACAGTTTTGTGCATCCTTTGCCCATGAAATCTATGAAAATTTGCGTGTATCAGAGGTTTGTCGTCTTCATTTATTTTAATGTTTTAGTCACTTGTTGTAATTGTCAAAGTGATTGCTAGCAGAGTAGCATTTTGATTTATTTTGATGCTTTTATCGGTTTACAAATTTCTTGTTTGTGTTTGGTACCATAAATTAACCAATGCAATATTCATCTCTAAGAGTATGTTTGAGTAAGTGGTATAGGGTGGAACGGAGTGTAATAAAATGGAATGGAATGAGATTTCATTTGTTTTTTAAAATCTAAATCAGGAATGTTAGCCCATTCCGCTCTATTAGACTTTATACCACCAATTTCAATTCCAAACACACCTTAAGCAATGAGACCTGTGATATATTGAAATGTTGAATAGGAGTTATATCCCATTTAATGTAATTGAATAGAGTCAATGTAGGTGACTTGAAGACATGATGTATCAGTTCAATCTATATTTAAGAAATAGAATGTTTTTATTTTAAAAAATATGTGATTTATCATTTCAATCTATATTTGAGTGTCAGATTGAATTGCTTCTCCAACTAAGTTTGTTTATGACTATTTCACATATCAAGAAGGTTGGGATGTTCTTCAGACTTGAACTCAGAGTCTGATGTTCTTCAGACTTGAACTCTTTCAGAGTCTGAAGTTCTTCAGACTCAGAGGCATATCATCAGACTTCAAAAGCATAGCATCGGACTTCAGAGGCATGTCTTCAGACTTGCTCCTTCAGGACTTCTGAAGCTGTTCAGTACTGCTGAAGCTGTTCAGTACTTCTGAAGCAGTGTCTTCAGACTTGCTTCTTCAGAGTCTGAAGCAGTTCAGACTTCAGAGGCACTGTCTTCAGACTTGCTCCTTCAGTACTTCTGAAGCTGTTCAGTACTTCTGAAGCAGTGTCTTCAGACTTGCTTCTTCAGAGTCTGAAGCTGTTCAGACTTCAGAAGCACTGTCTTCAGACTTGCTCCTTCAGAGTCTGAAGTTGTTCAGACTTCAGAAGTTGGAAGAACCATCATCCAGAAATGATGTACCTGTTTATGATGAATCGCATTCAGTGGATGTTGGAGGGCTGCATGAAAAAAAGTCATCTGTTGAAGAAAATAACAACAATGTTGAGTCCAGAGTTGAACAAAACCAATAGTAGTGATGATGTAGGGTATCCAGAAAAGTTGAACTTGGACAGAAGTTCTGGTGATGATTCCATGGAAGAGGACTTGCCTGAGATTAGGCAATATGATTCTAAGTTTTATTTTATTTCAAACTTTTTATAGTTATGTGATATTTGTAGTTATTGATGTTTTGTTATTGATGGTGGCTGACAGTCATATTTTCATTTATAATGAAAAGGTCCAACCAAGTGTTTATGCAGAAGTTGCATTCTGTTGCTTAATACATAAGTAGGCAAAACATTTACTCATAAGTTAGTGTCCATTCATAAGTAGGAACATATTCTGCTGTTGCATAATTTACTTATTTACATCAAAATGATAGTCTTCCTAAAGAAACCTATATATAGTTAAGTTTGATAGAGCAACAGCTTCAAACAAGATAGTTTTGAACCAAGTACTTGGCATTACAAAAAAGTTCACTTGATCATATTATTCTGTTCTGTTGTGCCATTCACTCTGCCGTGTCTACCACAGCATCCTTCTCTTCATACTTCACCCCCACCAAGTAGCTTATACGTACCTGCAAAAGAAAATTGTGCTCAAACAATGATATAATCAATGTATTATTCCCTTCTGAAAGGTGATTAACTACATATATTCCAAACAGAACGATGTATATTAAGAGTCAAAGGGGCATGAATATATCTTACACAATTTGATGTGGGTTCCAAAGAATTTTGTAGTCATGAAAATCGGTTGTGGGATCAAACCAAAGGTGGATTTTTTGCTCTCTACTCCCTTCACCATTTGCCCATACATTGGTTTGTAATACATATGGCTTCCCTTCTCTGTTGCCCAAAAATTCAAAGTCTAACTCGTCGCGACTATCTCCTTGTGACATCAGCTGTACACAAAATAAATAATATGAAACAATTAAATATTTATTAGACAATTGATTAAAGTCCCGCAAGTGTAGTTCAGCTGGTAATTATTATGGACATTATTTGCAGGGGTCAATGTTAGAATCCTGAATTTCTCACATTTAAAAGTTTGAATCTAACCTTTTTTTTTTAATGGTCGACGGAATTTACATATGTGGGTAGCTATATATGAAAAATATTGATAAAAAAATGATATGAAATAATGAGATTGTCTATTAAAGACAATTGTTAAAAAAAATGATTAAAAAAAGGACAATTTCCCCCTTATAGCATGAGATGAGAATTAAATTTCATCTAGATATCATTCCTTCAAAATAAGGGGAAAGAACTCACATAGCAAGCTGTGACAACCCCTGCAGAGTCTCTACCTGGAACTTTGATCCTCATATGAAATAATCCAGAGCCATAAGTTAACTTGGATGCAAAGCCTGACCCTATATTTTGTATAGTTGACATAAAAGCAAACCAGCAAAAACAAATATATATTAAGTCTAGTACTAATCAACCGAATTACAAATTATATAGTAGCCCCCTATTTTTGGTAGTACTTGTATATTTTTTTTTTATCTACTTATTAAAAAAAAAGGTCATAAAATTTTTCTCAAAAAACAAAAGGTCATAAAATTTGATTGCGACAAAATTAAAGACATGTTTTATATTTTTCGGTCTCTAAAGTTTGGTTGTTATATTAAGTGGTGTTTGTGGAATATAAAGAAGCAAAAGTACAATATTAGCGGTATTTACTTTCATTTAAGAAAAAAACTCATTACATGGATTGAAATTCACTCATGTAATTGCATCACACAGTTGTTAGTTTGATATCAAACGATTCATATTATACATTTATCAAATCAATTTTAAATATTCTTTTTCGTCGATTTAGATTGAATATTCGAAATCGATAACCATGTTGATGATGGCAGGAACATGAATGGACTTTCCTGCAAAATAACATATTTTTCAGTTTTATTAGCAACATACAAGACACTGATTCATCATTTCCAGCAAGAATTAATACTTAACATATTTACTTACTGGTGTCTCCTTTCTTTGTAGTTTACTAAAGAGACAAGAACTCCATTCAACTTTCCTGCAATAACATTTCTAGATCAAAAAATTGTAGTTGAAGATAAATACAAATAATGAAGATCAGAAAAATGAAGGAGAGGTACGTGTTAGATAATGACAACAGTAAATTTTAGACATCAAATGCCCTTGTAGATCTGAAAAGTTATTTTTTTTTACCGGACCTTAACTACTAACTCAGTTGAAAAATGAACAGCTTTGAAGTTTCCTGCAAAAGAAAAAATTTGAAGAGAAGATGGAGATTAGAAAATTTGAAGAGAAGATGGAGATTGGAAAATTTGAAGAGAAGATGGAGATTAGAAAGTTTGAAAAGTGAGAATGACAAAAGAGTGAAAGTGGGTTTGAATATATGGTTTCAAAAAATTCAGGTTTTAAAATTTAGGGGGGAGTTTTGAAATTTGAATTATGTGATATGATACTAACAATTTGACATTGAAAAATGGGAAATGTCTAAAAGTAATGGAACTATGTAAATATCAATTAGATTTCAATATGTCATTGGAGGAAAAGGTGTAAAATTTTGAAACCATGTAGTAATAATAGTTAGATGACATCATTAGTTAGAAAAAGTAAATTTTAGACTCAATTTACCCCTAAATCAATGACGTGTCAGCAAAGCAAAGATGGGCAAAAATGGCTTTTCCACAGCATACTCTTTTCTTATATTAAGAGAGATAGTTTTCTAGAAAGGTTAAATAATGCTTGAAGTTTTTATTTATTTTTAGCATAGCACGGTTCTACCAGCATTGCAATTGGCCTCGATAATTTTAGTTATCCAGAATATATTTGGTTTGGTTCTTTCAACTGCAAAAGTTACTATCACTTGTATTTATTTATTTTTTTACAAAATCACTTTGTACTACTTATTCTTAATGGGAAAATTGTAGCTTGTTTTCATAAGAAAAATAGAAAAGGAGAAGTTTATACTTTGTGATTGTAACAAAAACAACAATTCTAGAAATAAAATCATGTGCAATTTATTTTTTAGTTTTAATACTATTTTAAAACGGGAAAATCGATTAAAGTATTAAGCAGACAACAATAATTACATTAAAGGAAATGTGCAATTTTAGAAAATTAGGATACTTTTACTTCGATTTTCAATACATGGTATAAATTTTCATAAAAATACAAAAGTGTTAGCGGAAGAATATGAAAGTGTTTCACTTTTGTTCAAATGGAAGATTACATTATGCTTCCATGTTAACCATTATGCTATCTAAATTTATCGATCGGATTGAAAATTCATCGATCAATATTCGTTCATTCTGGGGACTAGTGAGATTGAGATACAAATGTTATACTTTTCATCAGAGTCATGAGATTATTTGGTTTACGTGAAATTTAAGCAAGCACACATGAACGTGAATTAAATTCACGTCAAGTCTAAACTTGAAATTTTTAATAACAAATACGATAAACTAAGTTAACCTATGATATCTAGAAAACAAAACAAAAATGCATAATTCATCTGAAAAATAGAAATTCACTAGCAACAATGTATTAATGGAATAACTTGTGATACAATTTTTAAGGTTTTTTTTTTTACAATGTGGGGTTATCTTCACATACAATCTCCAGATTTTTTATGGGACAATCCTAAACATTGGATATGTGAGAGGATATGATATTAGATATACCCTTCTGGGCTCCATGGTTTTCAATGTTTATTGCTTTCCCATTTATTGCCACTTTGAGATCCGACAAATAAACTATAAAAAATTCTACCCGGAAGATATGTATATTGCCCTCCATAATCTATCACACACACTGTCTACAATCCCACATATACAATGAAGGCCTTTTGTTTGTTTGGCAATAACCCTCCAACATTGTCATGATGAAGATTGAATAAGCACCTTTAAAAGTGACATGTGCTGCCTCTACACAATTCTTTAGGGTATAACCAATAACCAGATGATTTATTTCTTTATTAACAACAACCACACCATCATGATGGATGATAATATTTTAAACATTACATTAATCCGATTAAAACTAGATTTAGATTTCTTAAATAAGGTCTTGTGTTCGTATTTTATCGATGAGAAAATGTGATTGAGAGAAAATACCCAACTATAATATAATGGTGCTTTGTTAGATTTTTCCAACCGAAATTTGACATCGAAAAAAATTAATAAATACATCACATTAATAACATGGTTTAAAAAAATACGGTCGCACCAATTGTTGAAATTTAGGGTCTAACTCATCCTTACAAAACCGGTTCGTAAGGTGAGGAGTGTCTCCTCTTTATCAACACTCTTTTTGGGCTTGGTGCGTGGATAGGTAGGTGGCCCTTGAATTCGACAAGGGCTGATACCATGTTGAAATTTGAGACCTAACTCATCCTTACAAAACCGATTTGTAAGGTGAGGATTGCCTCTTCTATATAAACTCTTATCATGAGTCTTATCTATCCGATGTGGAACTTGAGTTTTTCCCAATACCAATGGTACATTGTAATCATTGATTTTAGGGTGAATTTTAGTTTAATGTTGCTAACACAATCTCAACAGTGGTTATATTGTAGTTGCAGAGACATCAGAAACTTGATACTATTACTATGACTTCAATCACAAACCTAAACATGATTAAATGTCAACCATAAAGCAAATAAGCATATTAATCGGGTCATTGACATGCCCGCTAGATATCTTTATTGCAAAAATGAGAAGGGAAAAAAGGGATCAATCTTATGAGGCCCATATGTTTCACCTTTTGAATTTTTTCATGTTTTATTGGTCCTTTTCATCATATAACACAATGATGAAAGAGGTTCCAAAGAATAAACAACGAGTCTAAAGTGAGTCTGCTTGATTTCTGTAGGATAATGACAGCACCACCATGCCAAGGGTGTGTCGCAATTACCACATTGCACTCGCTGTTATCCTAAAGTTATTGCCTTAATTATGTGAAGTGATTGCGGTCAAAACTTGCTAATGATGAAGTGGTTGTTTGATGTTCTAAGCAAACTCAGAGAGCATAGATTAAAATTTGACTTTTTCAATGAAGCAACAAAGGATACTCCATTAGTTCTATCTTAAACCAGCTACGATAAATACGTACGTCATCATCTTAGCCTAATTATTGGATTTCAAAGAAAGAATAACGTTGTTAGCAATTAATAACATGGGATTTAACTTCACAAGCTTCTCAATAGATTGTTTATTTGGTCTTCTTATTTTTTATTCCCCTTTTACTTTTGGACCTTGTCATATAGATATGCTTAAACATAACTTAAAATTTATATGAACTACAATGGTCTTTATACATGTGGAAATATGAATCTAAATGGTATATACTCTGGTCGGAAAAGGAAAAATCACTACGAACAATGAGATCATTGTTTTAATTTTGTTTGTTTATCACAGATATAACTTAAAGTAAATACTTTTGACAGAATGATATGACTCGTATTTATACGAGATTGATACAGTTTTAATCAAAAGAAGAAGAACCGACATATAGATGCATTTATATTAAACATAGAATAAAGATGTTAAAAAAAAAAAAATTGTGACTCTATACTTGAGACAAAAAACCTCCAAAAAATTTATTATATAAAGTACTCAGTCAAATACTTCTTTACTTTTTTTTGAAGCATCGATTACTCTTTTAATAGCATGCACTAAAAATGACATTTGATACCACCGAAATTGGGGTTTTGGAGGGAAGAGAGGAGGAGAGAGAGGGGGGAAAGAAGATAAACCACCACATTAAGCAAAACATAATCATCATGGACTAACCATCCAATTTGCTTACATATTGCAATAGGAAAAAGATATTCGTTTGAGAAATTGAGTGTATAGGTTTGTGATTAAAGGTGTTCAGAAACCAATGCCATGTAAAACCACAAAAGAAACATAAAACGTTGTGTAAAAAATTAATTAAAATATGGAACGCGAGGTGAAGAGAACATTGTTTGCATTGCAGTTCACTAAAAAAATACTAACATTGTTCGCAAACTTTGCATCCCCTAAATTTGCGGTGCCCATGTGCTCAGAGTACGTTTCTTGCATATATGTTCATGCATTTTATAAGTTAATTGCAACTTGTTTTATGTGGATCCATATTCTTTCTTAGAGTGGCTGTTAAAGTATGAGATTAAGTCTTAAGAAGTAGTATGTGTGTATTCAAGTATCATGGCCCCAAAATAATGATGGAAGTTAAAAACAAGTATCATGGCCGCTAAAAATGGATTCAAAAAAGGAAAATAGAAAGATGAAACATGTAATGTTTGTTTGATGGTTTAGGAAAAACAAGAAAGAAATGTGTAAATTTCTTCCTTTTATTTGGTTGAATGGAAAATAAAATAGAAAGATAGTTAAATCATGCTAAATGGCAATTACGCTCTTGAAATGTTTTTGTTACTCCATCATTTTTCGGTCTCTGAGATCTAATGATTGTGCCGGAGTTTTTATGATTTTCTTGTTATGTTTCTTGGCTTGTGTTTTATTGTTGTTATTTTTAATTTGCTTTAAATTTGTACTCGGCATGTTTGTTGAAATGCTTGATAGTGAATCTTAACTCTACATGTGGTTGATCGGTCATTTCAAAGACCACCTGTAATCGAAATGAGCAAACACCAGCAACAATTTTTTTCCGAGGATAGATGCAATTTTAGACTGGATTTTTCATTATTATTGATCATTGGCCATAGGTGGAATAATTTAGTTTGGTTGTTAAAATTAAGAGTTTGATTTGTCAAGTTACTCTTGGCTCCTAAAATTCCTATGTATATTGATAGGATGTATTTGACTTTTAAAATATGGATGGAGAATGTCCCAACTCATATCCAATTTGATTGTACTCTTATTTTAGCATTTGAATGAAGTTTGTTTTATTGTCAAAATAAAATAAAATAAGAGGAAACATACTGATTTGACTTGAAATAAAACCCTGATTGTAACCAAAAAAAAAACCCTGATTTAATTGAAGCTAGCTCCCTTGCCATTTAAACCAACATGTTGCGAATTTACGATGTTAATAAGGACTTGATTTCCCATTAATGGGAAATTTATCAAGGGAAATTTTGAACCAAAAGAAGAACTTCACATTGCACTCTTTTTTCACTTTATCCTCTTATTGCTACAAAGACCCCATCTCCGGTGTTAACTATCAGAGATATGGAGAATCAGTACTAGTTATGTGTGATCGATTACACAAACTCATTATTGCCAAAATAAACACTAGCAAAACACAAAGATTAACTGGCTTAGCTTTAGGGTCTATAGCTTTGACGCTGCACCTTTGTCCAAGAACCATTTCAACTCCCCTTCAGGTGAAACCAATGCAGCAGGAAGCTTTTCAGAAGTTTCAGATTCGCGTAGTGCAGAGTGAACTGCATCCGCTTTACCGGAACCAGTCACCACAAGAGCGATGTAAGCAGAGGAATTGATCACGGGAAAGGTAAATGTTATTCTTTCTGGTGGTGGTTTTGGCGAGTCGTTAATGGAGGTAACCCATTTTTTATTCTCATGCACGAGAGGGTGCCCTGGGAACAAAGAAGCTACATGCCCGTCAGGACCCATGCCAAGCAACATGAGATCAAATTTTGGAAATCCACTGGCTGATGATGAAGTTATCACATTGCTATTGACCAAGTGTTTGACACATGTCTCGTAATCGTCGGCAGCTCCCTCAGCTGAAAGGGCATCATTGATCGCGTAAACATTACCGGGTGGAATGGGCACCTGCCAAGAGAATCGTGATGTAAGCATTAACAGGTTAGACTTGACAGAAAAATATACTAATAGAATGTAGGGAGACAGCATACTCTGGTCATGCAGTCATTTTAAAGAAGACTGTACATACATAAAATATGAGAAAATGAGACACACACTGTCAGTGTAAAGTAATTTTACACTATGATCAATCCAACATTTTGTAGTTATTTTTACAATGCGGTTATAAAGTGAACATTCATAGCAATATCATGAGTTCCCTAAAATTCATTTCCCCTCTGGCCTTATTTTATAGGAATGATCAATATACTCAACACTTGTCGATACAATACCATTCTATCCGACACAGGGATTCATTGGTCAGATCATCTACACATAATAGTCTCTCCCTGAAATGCTTGTACTTGTCAATTCAAGTCACCACTTAATAGATGCCCTTTTTTAGGGCTGCAATAACATTCTGACACCTTCTAGTTTGATATTAATCTCTCTGAATGTGAGTAATGGTTACGCCACAGCCCACGAGTGGAGTCTTCCATGGCTCAAACCAGTGTTGTCAAATAGCAGCTATAGCGCTATAACATAGTGCAATTTGCATGAATAGCTGTTATTTTGCAATCCGCTATTTAGTACAGTGTTGTCAAATGGCTGCCATTGCGGCGCGGTAGCATAGTGTTTTTTGAACAAAACACTATATTTCACGATCCGTGATTGACAACATTGGCTCAAACCTTCGTTCTCTGAAGGGGATACCACGGCCCCCAACATCTTACAGGTCGCTTGAATAAGAACATGCCTATATAATGCATTCTGTCCAATTCCAAAATGGTTTTCTAATTGTGATTTTAAAGTAAAATATCATTTCGTGCGTTAAATTGACGCCTCTTTTTTCAACTCCTCCTAACAAATATTTTAGTGTTGGCTTTATATATTATTGGTGGAATATATTGTTGGCAGTACAGAATATTCACTTAATTTTTGTTTAATAGGTGATATAATTGATGAAAGAAGCAAAGAAAGGTGGCAATGCAAGTTCAGTTGTAATGTACAAGAAAATTTTCCCCGGAAAGCTAGCGCGCTCCAGCATTCACAGAACAAACTTTAGATTCCTTCGTGTATACCCAGTGCTTAAGCATCAGGAAGCCAAATCTTGACCACTGGCTGCACAAACAAAATGACATTTGTTTCAAAGTACCCAGCACTTGAGCACCATCAATAAAAATCTCACCAATTGTACTACAGTACTAGTGGCTATAAGTAGAAGAAGGTAAGGATCTGAAAGTACACTTTGCATATGCGGGGCACCTGAAATACACTTTCCTGACTGGACTTGGGAAGCTTGAAGGATCAACCTACGACTCTTCATCAATGGAATTCTTCACCCTTTTCTCATTTCATCACTTTGCCATGATTTCCACCTAAATCCCTTGTTGAGTGATAAAAAAAAATCCCTTCAATCCACACTTAGTACCATCCACTCATACTTCCTAACACTTTAATGACTCGATATACTTGCCAAAGTCTGTCATGATCCTCACATACTGACTGTTTTACCTAAGTAGCATCGAAACTTCAGATTGAATGTGTGTTTGATGTCTGACACAAACAACACACCAGTCCATGCGGTTACATTCAATCACTTCTATTTTCTTAATTTATTACATGATTGTGCATCATCATCAATATTCATAGATTTTTACTACTACTAATCCCTTCTCTTTTCTAAAAAATTCTAATCGCAACAAATATGAACCAAAATGAAATCTTTGAATAGTAGAAAAACAAGTTCAATAGAACATACCTTGGATAGAAACCCATCAAAAGCAAGCTTATAGTTACTATCATCATGAGTCTTTGGCACAACTCTCTCATCCACCCAAAACACATGCCATTTAGCCCATTCAATAGAATCAACATACGGATCCTCCAACAGTTTCCTAAAATCACAACACAAATCACATAATATTCATCTAATTCAATCCAACCAATCATAATAAAAAGGTTAAGAAAGAAACTCACTGGAGATAGTTGATCAAAGAGCCACCAGATAAACAAACAGTGAAAGCGCCTCTTTCGCGAGTAAATTTATTGGAGAGATCGGCGACGTATTTGGCGAGAGAAACAGCAAGTTGTTCTTTTTCGAAGACTTCAACTTCAACAGCCATTGAAGATTTCACTACCTTGCAAACGAACCGTTTCGTTGGTTTGGCGGTGATACCTTTGAATCTGAGGGGTCGAAAAGAGAATTGAGTTGAAAGTGGACGCAATTTTAGGTTTGAAAGGGAAAGCGATGGGATTCGATGAGTGTTGAGATATAACGAAGAGTGGGTGAGAGTGGAAGACATGCGTCTTGTTCTTATAAGTCAAATCAAAGGGAAAAAAGTGAAGTGTAACACTACCACCGTTTTATTATACATCACATCACCTGGCGATACACACAACCAAACACGGACCGGACCGAGAACCCGACCTATGACCGGTTTGGTTCGGTCGTGCTATTGGACGGGATATGCTATTGACCTTAAAGCCGAATGAATAAGTTGAAACTAGGACTAAACTGGTTGGAACCCTTCAATAATACTAGATGTGTGTGGGTCGGTTTAAGTTGGTTTATGTGAAACCCAAAACTTGAACATATACCGTATTTTGATTTAGATGAAGTAAAATTACTATATGTTGCATCATAGACCGATTTTGACAAATCTGTTAATTTTTGGGTTTGGTAATGGGTTGTCCAAATATTTTTCTGTTAATATTAAATGATGAAATGATGAGTCGTCATATTTTTTCATAATAATTACTCAAGTTTTTTATTTTCTTGAAAAAGTTGTGTAACCTTATTTCATCAAACTAGAGTTGCATGGCATATAATTGTATTAACATCAAAATAACTAAAAACTAAAAAGTGCAACATCTTAATTTGTAACTCTAATATGTTTTGGTTTTCAATATAGCGGGTGCACTATACCAATTTTAAAAATTGGACTTGGTTTGTAATCAAAGCCTTTCGTATTCTCCTTCTTCACTATAAAAAATATTGGCATTACTAGGTCATTGGATTTCTTGAGTTTGGGTATGGTTTTTCCCAAAACCTGGTTTTGTATGGGTTTTTCTTTTTTTAAACCTATTTGAACCCATTGTGTTGGTTTGATCAGATTGACCCACCACATGTATATCCTTATTTACTAAACTCATCGACGTGTTATTTTTTGTTGTATGTGTTTATGGTTTTCTACATTATAAATCCAGATATGTAATTTTTATTCAATGATTGTTGTATCTTGTTTTTGGTTGTTTGTGTATTTGGTTTTCTATATTATTAATTCAAATATGTTTTTGCAGACTATACGTTGCATCACATTGTTTATTATGTACCAAAAGATCCCAACATTGCCTAAATCATTGATTGTTGTCACACTGGTGAAATCTTGAAAAGATCCCACGATCCTGGACGGATCTCACGAAATTGTGGGTAGTAGCAATGAGAACCAACCAATAAATAAAGGGATTGAAGGATCTGCGAGTTTTTTCGGGGTATTGGGTAGAGCCATAAACACTCATTGAGTGTTTGCTTTACTGCTTGCCAAAGCGGCAAGGTGACATATAGTATGCACGATCCCATTACAGGGGGAACTCCAAACATGCTTCATCGAGGCAATAATGACAACTGTACAAACAAGTGGAACGTGCGTAACAAATGAGATGGTGATTTTAGATGTAGGAGACATGTTATTAGAATAACTTCACAAATTTCCAAAAAGAGATGAGTAGCACCGGGTCTTTACTATGACGAATCACATAATAAAATAATAAGATTTCCAAATACTATACCACCGTGGGTTTCGTATATCAGCCATGGGAAGTGAGACTCGTCAGAGTCCTGTTAAGTTCCGACATGTGGTACCTGTTGAAAACTTGTTAAACGAGTTGTCAGTCGTATTCCTAAAATTTATGAAAGATTACAATGATTGTTTGCAGGTACTATTTCTTTAGTGTAATCTAATTAAATAATAACTTTTTTTTTCCTATGAACATTAATTTTTCTTGTCTCCTTTAAAAAAACTTTTTTTGTTAAACAGAATATATAATAACTAATGGTGTGTTTGTTTCATAGTTGAAAAACTATTTTTAAGATTATAGAAGTCGCAAAGATGGTTCCTATGTTTGTTACAAAACGTTCACATGAAGAAAATAACTTTATGCTTTTTATGTTTTTATTTTCAAGAAAATAAGTTGAGTTAAAATAGTAGGAATAAAACTTAATAACCGTCTGGTAACTACCTACATAACATGTTTACAAATAATTGTAAAAATGTGGTTACTATTAACCAAACATTTTTTTTTTATAAAAACATATATGGGATTAAGATTTCAATTCTTAATTTTTGGAAACATTATTCCTAGGATTTTTGGGAACATTTTTCTAAACGTTTTTTGGATTTTTTTCCATCATATAATATTTGATTTTGAACAATGCAAACTATAAAGAATCATCTTTCATATTTAATAGTTGAAGAGTTAAACTGAGTACAAGTTTAAGAGAGAGAAAAAATGTTTTTTTTGTTTACGAATCAGTAGGTTGTACAAATTTAAGTTAAGGTATGAATTGTAAAAAATTATATTTGCAATATAAATAGTGTTCTTCATTTTTCCTATGTACGTAAAATACATAACTTTACAAAAATTACTTAGAAATGGATGTTACACATGTCAAATATGTTTAATTGTGAAATAACAACTCTCAAGAAAATATCTTATTTCAATTTTTATTGTAAGTCTAAAAAAAATTTGAAAAAGTCAACATTGGGAAAAAAATTCAAACCGTGTTATAAGATTAAAAGTTATATGTCTTTTGTCTGCTTTATTCCTTTGATTTGTGTGCAATAATCTTAAACGACACTCATTTGAAACAGAGAGAGTACTATAAAAAAGTTGGTAAAATACATATCAAAAAGTTGAAAAAGTTGGTAAAATATTTATAATAATATTGATATAAAAGTGTTTTAAGAGAAACTTTGAAGTGTTTTCACATTCTCAAAGTTGAAAAAACTTAGAAGAAATTGTAAAATTTAAGAAAACAATATGAAAGCACTGGTGGAGCCAGACATAAAATTTTGGGATGGCCACCATCAAAATAAACTAAAACATATAAACCATATGACATACAACACATTTAAGTTGTAATATATTAAGTGTGTTGAAACCGTCTTGGATGTTCCTCGACACCGGACAAGGGATAGTTTTCTAATTTAGTTTGATACGGACCCCATTTTAGATACACTCTTCGTATTGCATCCTTTTGATTTGGTGGATATTTCCAAACTGGAATACACTTTCCAGGATCACGTTCTAAAGAATTCTCAATGTCATCCGGGTTAACTCTATTAACCTTTGGAGGACGAGGCTCATTTTCTCAAATTCTTGGATTCTCACAAACTTGTTCAGATTCACTCTTCGTATTGCATCCTTTTGATTTGGTGGATATTTCCAAACTGGAATACACTTTCCAGGATCACGTTCTAAAGAATTCTCAATGTCATCCGGGTTAACTCTATTAACCTTTGGAGGACGAGGCTCATTTTCTCAAATTCTTGGATTCTCACAAACTTGTTCAGATTCAGATGAAGAAATTATAAATTCTTCATCTCTTTCAATATCATTGGTCTTCCTCTTGAAAAACTAATCGATTTTCAACTCTTCATTTTGACTTTTCTGTTGCAAAGAAACAAATGTATCAAAATGATATAATCACAATGTTAAGACTCGTAATGAATCAAATTTCAAAATCAAATATCTCTCTTTGGTATGGTATGAATAAGTAAGTAAGCAGTTCAAAACTATTACAAACAAACATTATAATTAAGAAAACAGAAGTGTTATAAATAAACATTACAATTGAGAAGCAACTTGCAAGCAGTTCAAAATCTCACCAAAACCTACACAACCCCAAAACATTCCAAAATAAAGCAAAAGGAATCCGTTTGGAATTAAGAAAGTGTGTGATTAAGAAAGTTATAATTTCAGCATAATGATGAATGAATCAAATTGGAATTAAGAAAGTTAAAAAGGAATTATCGAGGTTAAAATGGACTAAGGAATTGAGCAACTTGCAAGCAGTTCAAAATCTCATCAAAACGTATTGTAAATCAGATTAGAATAAAGAAAGTTAAAAAGGATCATATCAGCACAATGAACGAATCAGTTGTGATTTCCTTTTTCCCTTTTCCCTTTCCCCTTTTGTTTTGATTAGGGTTATGGAAAAATTGAGGTTGAAAACCAAATTCCTTAACAAACAAAACAAAAGGAAATCGAAACATTATCATTACCAAACAAAAGGAAAGTAATTTACACTTACTCAGTTAGGGTTTATGAGATGAAGAGAATCAGAGATCGCACTGACGGTGGGTGACTGAAGGTCGCGGCGTGATTGTGAGCTTCGATCCTGACAGAGTTAGAGATGGCGACGGACACGGTCGCGGTGTGACGATGGGTGTTGGATGAAGGTCACACTGAATCACCAAAGGGAGAAAAAGGTGTCACGCTTCAGCCTTCAGAAAATAAAATGGCATGTTTGTAATTTTTAAATTAGCTCAGGGGTATAATAGTAATTTAAACCCTAAATTAATGGGGAGGCCGTGGCCATCCCCAGTCCACACGTGGCTCCGCCACTATATGTAAGTATGCATCAACCTCAAGATCCATGCATCAAACGTGCAATCATGACATTTCTATTGTTTTAACATTCTTTTCCAATATCAGTTAAGCATTCACACAACATCTACACAAATTTAAACATAAGAAATTGATTAACTTCAAAAAATTAATAAAATACAATAGGAATGCTTTTTGTAGCATATATACAGCTAACCAATTAAGCAGTGCACATCACAGTTGTCTCTACATATCTCAAATATAAACATCAACATCCAAGAAAAATAGTTAGATGCGTCTAAAAAATTTAAAAACATTGATTTGATAATGAAAATGGTTTAAACCTCAACATCCATGATAAATGTCTCGACAGAGAATGACAAAGTGTTTATGTATAAACCCATAATCTAAACACTTTTGCTTTTACGTTTCAACATCATTTAGAAGAGCTAGTATAAAGAATGTCGTGAAAATTGTTTGCCATTTTGATTTTGAAATGAGAGTGTTTTTAAAAAATGAATTGAGAGTTTTTTAAATGCAGTGTTAGGTTGTGGTGTGAGTAACCCTTCAATTTTTCGGTCTTAGAATGACAATTGAACTAGTTTATAATTGAAAAACCAAAACAATTAGTTGAAATTTAAAATTACATTGGTTGTAATGAAAATATAATATTTCCCGCTTGAACTATGTTTTCTACAAATAGAAAATTTGGAGGAAGTCAACAATAGGGGGAATTTTTTATTTGTGTTATAAGATTGAAAACAAAAATAGTTTAGTTTGTGTGAATTATGGAAATGTGTATGCACAGTTAACCCTATATCTAACTAGGGTAAGTGTAGGATTGTTTGTATAAAGTTTTGTTGTTTAATCCATGTTTATCTACGAGCTAAAGCTATACTTTTGTGTGCATTCGTATATGATGGAGAAAAAATATGGCTAAAATGCACTTTTGGCCCCCCAAGTTTCACAAACTTGCGATTTTGGCCCCCCAAGTTTGAAAATAGCACTTTTATCCCCCTAAGTTTCACCCCCTTTGCAAAACCATGGTCCCCCTTGATTTTGACTCGGTCAAAGCTGATGTGCACTTATTTTTATTGTTTTTTGTTGAGGTGGATATTATTTTCATGCAAATCATTTCTAGCTCTGATTATTTGAAATAAAAATAAAAGGAAAAAACCAGAATAGCTTTGCGAAGAAGACAGATGCGAAGAAGTGCGATTCCATGAAGCTGATGAATGATGCGATGAAGGAAAATGATGGAAGGAATGCCATAGCTTTGTTTGATGGAACAAGACAGAAGTAAGGAGAAAACACAGTGAAGATGCCTGACAAATGCACAAATTGAAGAGTGCAGTTGCAGCATCTTTCTTACCCCTTTGGGTACCCTCACTCAACAGTGTCACCAGTGGTGATATCGCTCCTGAAGAACCAATTGTAACCTTATTTTCATCGATAACTGAAAGGCTGAAAAGTGTTTCTGCTGCGTTTTCCCGAGCTTCCATGCTTCCCCTTTTCAGCACGTGAACTATGCCTGGAACTGCTCCGGAAGAAACAATGCTTCCTTTGTTACTCTCATATATGGAGAGATTCAGAAGCGCTGTAACAGCGTGCTCTTGAGTTTGGGAGTCTGGCACGGAGAGGAGACCAACAAGGAGAGGGATTGCACCAGCTTCAGCAATAGCTACACGGTTATCTGCATTGCGTTTTGCAAGAAGGCGGATCTCTCCTGCAGCTGATCTCTGGTCTTCGGGACCGCCGGATGTAAGCTTTTGGATAAGACTTTCAATCTTACTTCGCTCAGCTGGGGTGCAGGCTGATGCTGATTTACTTGGCTCAGAAGTGCTGGGTCGTTTTGGTGGCTCTATGCCATTGGCTTCACACCATTGTTCTATCAGGCTCCGTATGCCTTTTATTTTTTTGCCACATTCCCTATTCCCTGCTTATGTGTCAATTGGTTTTTGAAAATAAGTGCCACATCAGCTTTGACCGAGTCAAAATCAAGGGGGACCATGGTTTTGCAAAGGGGGTGAAACTTAGGGGGATAAAAGTGCTATTTTCAAACTTGGGGGGCCAAAATCGCAAGTTTGTGAAACTTGGGGGGCCAAAAGTGCATTTTAGCCAAAAAATATTGATAACATGTATAAAAAAGAAACATGGGAAGAAAACGAATCATGGGTAGATCAAATTTTTTCCATGCATTTTAATAAAATGTAAAGCTCTCTTACACTCATGTGCTTCTTCAACACAAATAATCAAACAAATCCACGCATTTTCAATAAGACACAATATCTCATTCAACAACCCAAAAATGGGTATGCAACTTCTTTTAACAATCGTTTCCCTCTCGTCCCCCATGTCTTGTGCTTACAACATTTTCAAACAATCACGTAAAACAGATGTGTTCTTTTGGAATACAATGATTAGAGGTTATTCCGAAAGTGAGAACTTTACAGGCATACTTGCTTTCTACCGTGAAATGTTAGCTTCAAATATTAAACCTGATACTCATACCTACCTTTCCCTTCTTAAGGGGATTTCAAATGTTAGAGAAGGGAAAGTTTTTCATTCTGTTATTGTGAGAAAATTATTGAATCGTTTTAGGTTAAGTTTTTAATTACATTGAAACTAAAATTGTATGAACATAATTGCGCGTTGAGAAAATTTTCTGGCCTAATTTTTTTCTTGGTTTGTGCTTAGAGGTTAAGATTTGTGAAAGTGATAGGTGAAAACAAAATTAGGTTAAAAAGTTATACCTTTAAGTTTCAGGACTAATTATTGTCAACAAAAGTTTGCACATTTAATATGTGGATAAGCCTTTTTGAGAAATTTCATGTGTAAATTGTTCCTAAAATTGTGTGATGAACAACTTTAATATTAGAATTTAAGTTCTCGACCAATTTATCCAAGGTCTCAAATATATATCACTTACGTCCCAGTTGTTCAATAAACATAAAAAATAAATTGTCTCCCTAACAAGGAACAAATATAGTATCTCCGGGTGGACAACGGTCGGCCTCAGTCGAAATTCAGGCTAAAAAAAAATACAGCCCATCTCCGTCTGTTTGGTGTCGTCGGTTAGATCGGGTTTGGTTTATGTTGTTTGGCGGATGTGTCAGACGAGCTGAATCAGTTGGTATAAGTTCGAGTTCAAAAAATACCCAAAATTACATCAAACACAAAAAACCATAGAACTTACAGGTCAAGCACATAAAACACATAAAATTAACAAACCATGAAACTTTCAGATCAAAACCCCCGAAACAAATAGAAGAAAGAAAGAAGAGAAAGAAATCAGATCAGGTGGAGAATATAGATGAAAGAAAACAAAGAAGAAAAAAAATCTGAATTTTATTAGATATAGCGTAGCAGAACATGATTTGCTCTGCAAAGTTGAAGAAGGGAACGTGATGACGATGAAAGAAGAAAAGCTGGAGAGAAACATGGTGATTTGAGTTGAGAAGTAAGAGGAGAGGTTGATGGTTTTGAGACAGAGCGACAACTAGTTTTTGTTGGTAACCCTATACAGTGTTTATGGTATGAAAAAAGATATATATAATTATTTTTCGGATGAGTATGGGTACCGCTGGTTTGGTTTCACCCACCCGAAACTGTTTGTGGTAAACCAGTGTAATTTGGTTATTTATAACCCGTTTAATCCGAATACCCGTACGAACCGAACCGAAGGCTTTCAGGCTTATTGGGCTGGACTGTTTGGGCCAATTACCAAATCCTTGTCCAGCCCTAGTAGTATCTACCAACTATCTTTAAACTATAATTAGCTTTAACATTTCTCTTCAAGGAATTAGCTTTAACATTTCTCTTCAAGGAACCTCAAGTGCAAAAGCAATATATACATTTTTTCTTTTTGATGTTAATCCTCTAGTTTATAGGGGAAGAGGACCCTAGTAACATAGAGTTTGGTTGGGAGGTACATAAAGCCTTACCAATGACTGTTCCACATAGGAGCCAATTGACTAATTGAGTTCAATTGTTTGGTTGAACAATAACCTCTTTAGACTTTGAAATTTTGAAGGTTTTATATATTTTGGAGTTCGTTTGAATAATATACTTTGATCAAACAAGCTAGTTTGGACAATGCTTAAAAAAAAGGTTAGTTTGGACAACAACTAGTTATCGGTGAAAATTTATTTTCTTCTTTTTTATTTAATTTCGATTGGTTATGTATGACCATGCACACATCGATTTTAAATGCATTAATTCATATTTATTTTATAGTCATCAATTTCATTCATCCATTCATTCATAACTCATCAAACTTAGAAGGACAATGAACCATTATAAACATCATTACATTGTTTCCTCCCTGTATCCTAACATTCTAACAATTGTTACATCATATTTTTTTATCCCATAACAATACAGATCAACTCGTTATTAGAATCACCATAAACCATTCACTTGTTGAAGTAAAAATCTTTTTTATGAATATTTTAATGATAACAAAACTCATGGAATAAATGATAAGTTTTATGAATGGTGATCCACTGATGTTTGCACTTGAGTTTTTGTTAAAAGAACAGGAATCACATAAGTGGATAAGCTAGAAGCCACTCACAAGAATAAGTGCACTATATATACTCAACAATGAAAGAATGAGTATATCATCAGTTAAAACAACAATATCAAATCTCCATGAAGATTCATAACTCAAGAATCATGATAGAAGAACCTGAATCATGATGGAAGAACTTACATCACAAACTACACAAGAATGTGCTTGAAGTTATGTGACAAAACTCACATTGAGTATTGTGTTATATGATTTAAAGATCCACCATGAGAAAATAAGATAAAAGGAAATATGCATACAAGTTATGAAGATTCTCAGAACCTCCTCAAAGTGTCATTCTTCCAAATCTTCTAAAGATAAAAAGTTCAGAGTTCAGAATGTTCATATGAACAGAGTTCAGAAAGTTCATATGAATGGAGTTCATAATGATCATGAACATTAACCAAGAATATTTCTAGAAATAATTGAGAATTACTTCATGGATCAACAAGAATATTTAAAGTCATTTGTTACAAACAATGATGAACTAAATGCAAAGAAATATTCTTTTGGACTTCAAAGAAAGAATCATTTTGTTTGTTAAAACAAATGATCTCTCATTTATATGCTTGAAGAAGATTTGAATGGAATAAATAACAACCTTCATAAGGTTTAGAATGTTGAAGAACATCAGAATGTTCAACATAAAGTACAGCTGTCAAAAAGGCAGGAACCCAGAAGAAACATTCTGAAGTTCATATGAAGAACCCAAGAAATATTCTGAAGTTCGTATGTATGAACCCAGAAAGAGTTCAGAAGGTTGCTCAGAAGGTTCATCAGAGCAAACCCAAAAATCAATGTTCATACCAAGAACATGCAAGAACAGACGTGACATGAACATATCATATGCAGAAAATGATTTCAACTTTGGATCAAGAAATCATTAAAGGCGTCTATGGTTATTAATGAACTTTGATTAATTTCTTGATATTTAATTTGTGTTCTTGAGTGTTTAAATAAGACAGTAACAAAGTATGAACCATACCAAGATACAAGGAATCAAAGATCATTAAGAAAAGAACTCAGTCAGAGTTCAGAAGGTTGGACATAGTTCAGAAGCTTGGACATAGTTCAGAAGCTGAAACATAGTTCAGAAGCTTGATCATAAGGTTGTTCTTATGATTATAAAAAACAAGCCCAGAAATTCATGAACATATACATGAACATTCAAGGCTCACATGACATAAATAAGATGCCCAGACAAGTACAATAACTTGGATCAATCAAGAAGTTATGACATCTATTTGGAATAAAGGCAAAAAAAACATATTCATTGTTCATTAAAGACTTATGAACAATCGAAGTACAAGAACACTAGGAATATTCCTCTTTGAATATCATCCTTGATGTTGTACATACTGCACTTCATTGATGTTTTACTATTAGGATTTGATTTCATCAAATGGAAGTCTTACAAATCATCCTAAGTAAAACAAAAGAACATTATGAAGTTCAGAAAGTTCAATACAACACATGCTTTAATTCTGACAGCACAGTAAAGTGGTTGGCAAAAGCAAGATAGCAATCTCAAAGTCAGAATCCATGAGATTTCGACACCTAAGGGATTTGGTATTGTACAAGACCAGCAAAATCCCCTAAAGCATGGGCATGAAGTGACAAGTCCACTTTTCTCTCTACTGCACATAATCCAAGACAGATCTGCAAAGCTTTTGTCTCAGAAACTTTCTGAAGTACTGCACGAATATCAAAAGCAAGTCACCAACCCAGATCTTCATATGAATTCATAGGATGATCCCAGAAATTCATCTGACATTCATCCATATGAAACCCAGGAACAATCTGATGTTCATCACTGATGAACCCATGAACATTCTGAAGTACAAAACTCTCAACCAAAAGTTGCTAAGTCACTAGGACACGTGGCACAAAACCATTGAATACCTCCTAACGGCTACAAGAAGTCAAGAAGCTCTATAAAAGGGATTGAAAGCTTTCATTCACAACACACAGCTTAACAACATAATTAAACATCTTATTAAAAGAGTTTAAAGCTTCATAGCAAAATTGATTTCACAAATCAAACTCTAAAGATTATTAAAATCTCCAAGAGTGTAATCAATCCTAAATCATCTTTTTAAAGATAATCTTCTTCTTCTCCCCCCTCTCTTCTGGTTGTCTTCATCTTGACAACATTTCTTCAAAACTCCAATCAATTGTAAAGAGCAAATCTCATATAGTTTTAAGGGTATTAAAGTCTAGGTTGAGTAACATAGTGCAAGGTCTGGTGTGACTTAACACAGAAAGTTGAGAGTCTGCCGATGCTTAGAGAATACATGTTGTAAATGTTCATAGGGAACAAGATTGTACGATGCAGAATTTGAGAGGGTATCTCAAGCATCATAGTGGAAAACTCTCACAGTTGTGAGGAGTGGACTAGCCCACATTGGGTGAACCACTATAATTCTCGTGTGTCATATTCTCTACCTTTACTCTTTATTTTCAACATAAATGTTTGAATTCACTTTACACACCATTATCACTTTCTTCATTATTTATTACACTAACAATTCTGAACGTACTTCAGAACGTTCTGAACTTAACCAAGTTTTTATTTCTTCCAACTATCAACTTGAGAATGATTTACCACAAGTGCAAGTTAAATTTAAAAAGGGTCACAATTCAAACCCCATTTATTATGACTATTATTTCCACTTCATCACTTTCTTTAAATAAAAAAACAATTCACTTTCTTATATTTTTCCCCTTATATACTCATAAACTTTTCAATATTTTTTTACTCCAATTACTTCATAATATCAAAACATTAAAATTGAAGGACGACTCAACTACCATCACAGCTGCTTATTGATATATTTTAATTGTTATATAACATCTAAAAACATCCACAATGAGTCACGATTTTGCATCAAGTTCACCATCCTACATAGATAACTTAAACATCACTATCTTTAAAAAAAGATGGAATTACCATGAAATGAGTAACACAGAAATAACAATAAATAAAAAGGAACATGATATCCACATTCTAGTTAATACATCTTCAACATATGCACTTACTGTATTCAATGGAAGTACGTCTTGCCTGGATTTCTTAATGGAGGATCGAACCCTCATTGATAAAATAACCATTTTGTGAATTGATGAAAAAGGTTCAATGATTTGGAAAATTATGGCCCAAGTCTAACCACTTGTTTCTTTGTTATTTTGTTTTTAACGCGTAATAAGCACAAAAACAGTCACATCAAAATAAGCATATCAACTCACATAATGTCACATAATCAAACATTTGCCACATAAGCTTTTCTTATCAAAAGAATGAACACTAGGTTTAAAAAATTATGATTTATGATATTATACGAGTTAACAACAAAAAATACATTTGTTAGTATACAAACAAAAAATAACTCAATTTCACATGATTGAGCCAATGAAAGTTGGTTCACTGTAAATTTTTTTTTTGGAGCCAACTCACTTTCAAGGCCATGAGATCAATTTTCGAAGTTTGTGTGAGAACCTCTTAGCACGATGACCCATTTAATTGACATAAACTTTTATTTAAAAAAAAACTCATTTAATTTGCAAAAATTCAATAAATAATTAAAAAAAGGTTAAATAATTTTTTTGATCATATAGATATGTCAAAACATCTAGATTTGTTTTTAATCTCTCTAAAAAATTTTAGAAAGTTTTATTCTCCCAAACGTTTTTCGTCACAACTTTTGATCCATACTCTTAAATAAACTCACCTATATTCTTCATTTTTTTTTGTAGTTATATATATAGGTCAAATATGAAATTTTAGTTTTTTAGCGCTTAAAATTAAATTTATATTTAGTTAAAAATTATAAATTCTTATACGGAAGATTGTTATAATATTCTATATATTTACGTAAAAATTCACTCAAAAATAAGAACAGTAAATACAAGTTAACTTTAAAATAGAGACACAAAATTGTGATGAAAAAAATTTCGATATCAAAATTGTTGAAAATGTTTAGTGGATTAAAACCAAAATTTGAGATGTTTATAAAAACTATAGAAATCAAATATTTATTTAAGAAAAAAAAAATGTAAAATGGGCTACGAAATACTCCGGTGAAAAACCCTAATCTATCATCACCTCGTATATATACGCCTATTAGAAAAAGTCCCAAACTTTGACAGGAGATTGGAGAAGAGAGAAATTGAGCGGCGGAAGAGAGAAGATGCAGATCTTCGTGAAAACCCTAACCGGCAAGACTATCACCCTTGAGGTGGAGTCAAGCGATACCATCGACAACGTCAAAGCTAAGATTCAGGACAAAGAAGGTTCATTCTTACTCAAATAACCAGATCCATTCCTTCTCATTTTCCTTTGATTCGTTTTTGTTTGATTAATTTGTTTTTTTTTCTTTCAATTGTTTAGGAATTCCCCCGGACCAGCAGAGGTTGATCTTCGCCGGAAAACAGTTGGAAGATGGCCGTACCCTTGCTGACTATAACATCCAGAAAGGTTAATTTTGGAATTTCATGTTTTGGAGAAATTGTATTAGCTATGTTTGTTTAAATTGAATGTTTGATTACTGAACCCTAAATTTTATGAGTTATGATGAATGATTCTTGTTTGAATTGTGAGACTTATGAGATCTGTTTTTTGATTTTACAGAGTCAACATTGCATCTTGTTTTGAGGCTTCGTGGTGGAATCATTGAGCCTTCTTTGATGGCATTGGCTAGGAAATACAATCAGGATAAAACTATCTGCCGCAAGTAAGTTTACACAAGCTGGCTCTTGTGTTATTGGTATTGGATTGGATTTTGATGTGCAAGTAGTTGTATTTTGTTAATTCGAAAAGAAGTAATTGCAAATGTAGTTCTAATGTTCTGAATGACTAGTTTGATGATTGATGTGTAGTAAACTTTGCTAAAATAAACACTTTCTAGTTGAGGTTCGGGTTGTACGTTTTATTGAGGCACACACCCTTGCTGGTGCCTTTGACATGATTTCAGTGCTCCTTGTTGACAACTGTAGGACAATCATCTAAATGTTTTAAAATGGTTACCTGTCTTTGGCACTATGTTTTGCAATATATGCAACAGTCTAGTGCTATAAAACTATTGCTACTACGAGATCTAAATAAGTGCAAATTCATAGGTTTTATGTTAAAATAATTAATTTATGGGATAGGAAGAACGCAAAACCTCATCGAAAATGATGGTTTTCTTCAGTTTGGCATGGCATACACTTATAGGTTCTGCAGGAGAACTTCTCCTATGCGCTCTGATAACAAATACCTTTTATATTTAACTACCTTGGTTGTGTTGATATTCTGCTGGGCATAAATTTAGACTACGAGCAAGAATCTTTCCGAAACAACAGATGTATGAACTCTGTTGCACATATACTTCTGATTGAAGGTGTGTCCTGGTGTCCGATGACACGACACCGACCCTTGTGATTACATTGAATTACGTAATTTTCCCAAAATTTTATTGGCGTCGACGTGTCCGTGTCAATGTTGTGTCCGGTGTCTGTGTCCATGTGTCAATGTTGTGTCTGGTGTCTGTGTCCATACTTCATAGTGTATGAACCACATCTTCCTTCAAACAATTGGCCAACTGTCTTAGAACTGTTCTATAAAAAGATATTATTTCACTGAAAAATCTATTACTGTATAAAAACCTGACTGGATTGAGATTTTGCGACTTAAGAATTCAATTCAGTAAATTGTGTTGCCTTAGATATCTGTTTACGTGTGAACTTCAAAAACACATGATTTTGAAGCAACATGCACTCTTTGCAAAAAAAAAAAAAATTGTAATTTCCTAAGGGGTGCATGTTGGAGGATAAATATTAGATACCCTACATCTTATGTGATACTATATGATTACCTAGTTATATTGTATTATTCTGTTCAATGTCAGACTACTTGAATTATAATTGCCATCTATTATTGGAAGCGGGACTAATCTACATTGATGTGTACGACCAGCGTGCTTACTTATAATTGTGCTGTGCAGGTGCTATGCACGTTTACACCCTCGTGCTGTCAACTGCAGGAAAAAGAAGTGCGGACACAGCAACCAGGTAGAACACTTGCGCCTGTCTTGTTGAATGGAATTTGCATGTTGTTATTATTATTTAGTCTTAATGGATTATATTTTTGGTATTGCAGTTGAGGCCAAAGAAGAAGATCAAGTAGACTGTGTTGATTGCTGGAAGGAATTTTTTGTTGTCATTACTGGAAAATTGCTTTTGATAATTAGCTTCTTAGTATTGTATGAATTCTGTTGGAAGTTGAACTGGCAGTTTTGTCGATGATTTTGTTTTGGATTGAGACATGTTAAATCAATTATGCTACTCTTATATGTGATGACAATAATTTTGTTGCTTTTTATTTTGTTGGTACAATAATTTTGTTGCTTTTTTGGTTATAATTTGTGGAACAAAACTTAGATGCTTTAATAACAAGTGATTTTCCCTAAAAATTGAGTTTAATTTTCATGCATTGTCAAAGTAAAAAGTTACATTGTTGGCACATCACAACCTATTATGTGCGACTTTAGAAGTCGTTATTTTAAAGGTCCCGGGTGTCTAAAAATTTGATGGGTATAAGTTGATTGATGGTGTGCAAACTCTTTACTCTGACTGTATATGAATTTGATTTCAAGAAGTGGCATGTTTTTGATCAAAGATAATCACTTTAAAGAACATTTCAAAGTTGTCTTGATCGTCTGGTTTGTGAATGGTTGAGAGGGCTCAAGCTAATTATTATCTCTGTCCTTTCAGTTGGGACGCAATGATATTCGTTGATGGGATCAGTATTTTTCAGATGATTTCAATTAGGTGTTGCTTGTTGGAAGGCAAACTAATTTAGTTGTCCATTCTTCATTTAGGATGTTTACTTGTTTTTTCAATTGCTTGAATCTAAATTTTAGATGCACCAACTACGGAAGATAAAAGGAAAATAAATGGAAAATTCTTTGGTACCTTGAATTTTGTTGAAGAATCCTTTTTTTTTTCCTATTTTAAAGAGTCAATGGCATGGACGGATCCAGGAATGCATTATCAGTGAGGCTAAACAACTCTGGGCGCATTTGTTTCTCTCAATAGAATCTTTTTTAGCGGTATCAAAGAAAAAACATTCTTGAATTGAACTTTCTTTATCTTGTGAGTAAAATTTGCTGTATAAATTTTATCAAAATTATGTATTAACAACACTATGATTGTCCAAATAGTTTTTTGTTTGAACGGCGATTGTCCAAATAGTTAATTGGTTGATCACGATTTGTGCTCGACATACAAAACTCGTCACAACAAATGGTTTTGGAGCGATTTGTTCGTCGTATTGCATCTCTTCTTGATGAGTTCAAATGAAGTCTTTCAATATTCTGCCCTGGTTTTCATGTAACAAGATGATAAAACCATGTGGCTTTTGCTTGTTATTCTAATTTCAAAGTGTGCAACTTGTGCTGCTGAAGCTTTGTTGTAGATATTATCTGCATAAGAAAGGGAAGTCGCGTGAAACACTAATATCTACAAACTTCATTAACCTTTACACATCTGAACTATATATAATTTTTGAAAAGATGGTTTAAGTAGATATAGAACTTTGTGCTGAACTATATATAATTTTTGAAAACTTTGTTCACATGGTTTGGAAAATGTTTTGGCCTGAAGCAGCTCCAAATGAAGGTTTGGAAAATCCTTTAATCCTGCGAGGTGACTTCTGTGCTGCATACTCCAACCGAAGCAGCTCGTCTGATCTGATGAAAGACGCCAACCAAGAGCACCCGAATTTTCCTCTGCTTGTGCTATTGACTTGACTCCAGGAATTGGAGTTGTACCTTTGCATACGCACCAATTTATTGCAACCTGACATGACAATGTGATACATTAGAGAGTCAATTTATTTGATCAGGCAAGGTTGGTCATAGTAAGTAATCGTTATTGTCATTTGTAGCGCACCTAGGACAAGGACAATTATGCGGATTGGATGGTAGTTCTTTAAAGGGAAGTTTATAACCTTTAAAAAAGTAAGTTGTGTTGGCAAACACGGCATTAAAAAGTGAAGGAATTGACATTTAAGGTTTGTCTTCTTTGGTGGGTGATCTTGATATTGAAGTCGGAATAGTTCTGATGTTTTTTTGGTTTTTTTTTGACAAGAATTGAATAGTTCTGAAGAAAGATGCTTTATACTTTATAGCCTGTATATGAATAGTTCTCCAGAAGATGGGCCAAGCCTGCATGGCCTACCTTTGCAAAAGTAGATGGAACTGTAACCATGCGCATGCTTAATGTGAAAACTACAGATTTTGGTAGTTGGAATGCTCCTTTCAAAGAAGCGTGAGGAAAATAAATTCCACAAAATGGAGAGAACAACTATAGCACTATCTATTCATTGACCTCATTAAGTACTGGTACCGTTGGAATTTAAGGGTGAGTGGTTCGTTCTACATCGGATAGATATGGACTAAATAAAGATACACAAAAGAAGCAACCAGCATATTCAATGCCTTAAACCACCACCAAGGTCTAGTGCACGTGATTAGTTTACAATATATGTATGAGTGTTGTAAACTTCGAGGTACCAATTCGATTTCCATCGATAAAAATGCTTTGAACCACTTATGCAAGATATACTACTACATATTACACCTTCGGCTTTGAACATATTTAGTTGCCTCAAACTAATTGACAGTCAAAAGACTTCCATGAGAATTTTAGTACTACCGCAGTTTAGTGATATTCATACACAAAAGAATTCTAGCGCAAGTGATTGTGATCCATTCTGCATAAAGTTGGCAACCAGTTGTTCTATCTGATGCATTGTTATTCTATCCGATGCATTGTCTGCCAATCTCAGTCAGCCTCTTGGTGTGTGGCAATTTTTTCTACCAAGTCTTAAAATGTCTTGAGAAATTCTAATTCAATTTGTAAACATCAATCATTGAACAAATTAATTCCAATATTATTTTATATTTTGTTTTCAGTACTTTGAATAGTGTATACTACATGGAATTGTAGGATATCCTCATTTAAGGCGATGAAACACGTAATCTGCAAATACCTTATATAATTGATATTATTGTATATGTCTTCAATCGGTTTAGGTTGGACTCTTTTAGTTTTAGTTTTCTTAAAGATGTAGTGTTGCCTTGTGCAGATGAAAGAAAAACTATTGAGCATTATTGGGACTTGTTTGTTTGAACGGTGAATCATATTTTTGTATCCTAAAAATATATGATTGTCAACAACCTTGTTAAAGTTGAATCATATTGATAAATTTATAATATTTGATCAAAAAATTAAATTAATGACACTATATGATTGTCCAAGTATTAAGTTGGATGATCACGATTGGTGCTCTTGAAGAAGTTACACAACTCTTCACAATATGCACGTAACTACAATACTTTAAAAATGACGATTGCTTTAGGGACGATTTGTTCATCGTATGTAACTCTTCTGGACGAGTACAAGTGAAATTGTTCAACAATCTACCCTGGTTTTCTTGTTATGAGATGATAAAAACCATGAGACCTTGCCTTGTTATTCTCAGTCTGCAACTTGTGCTGCTGGGGATTTGTTGCTGATATCATCTGGCATATGAAAGAGAAGTCGCATGAGCACTAATAATTACAAATTTTATTAACCTTGAAATATCTGACCTATAATTGATAAATTGGATAACATGTATACCTGGTTTGAAAAATGTTTTGGATCATCCTGCGAGGTGATTGCTGTGCTGCATACTCCAACTGAAGTAGCTCGTCTGAGGAGAGACGCCAACCCAGAGCACCCAAATTTTCCTCTGCTTGTGTTATTGACTTGACTCCAGGAATTGGAATTGTACCTTTGCATATGCACCAATTTATTGCAACCTGACATAACAATGTGATGCATTAGACAATGAATTTATTTGATCGGGCAAGGTTGGTCAGAGTAAGTGATCGACAATGTCATTTGTAACACACCTAGGACAAGGACAGTTATGTGGGTTGGTTGGTCGTTCTTTAAAGGGAAGTTTAAAACCTTTAAAAAAGTAAGTTGTGTTGGAAAACACGACATTAAAAAGTGATTGAATTGACATTTAAGGTTTGTCTTCTTTGGTGGATGATCCTGATAATGAAGTCGGAATAGTTCTGACGTTGTTATGGACAAGATAAAACAGTTACTTTGTGACATCAGATATCAATGACGTATGATATCATATAATCCTTTAATTGAATAATCTATTATTCACAAGCTTTCTATGACCATCAGAGCTTGGTTTTAGTTTTCTGTTATGCTGAGTTTTTAATATTTGCATTTGGAGCTCAGAACAAGTACACGGATTAGTAGTGTACAAAAGATTGGATCAGAAGACCGAAGGAAGATGCATAGAGCCTGAGAATGACAGCAGAATAGGATAAAGTTATGTTCTCCAGAAGATGGGCCAAGCCTGCAGGGCCTACCTTTGCCAAAGTAGATGGAACTGTAAGCATGCGCTTGATTAATGTGAAAACTACAGGTTTTGGTAGTTGAAACGCTCTTGTCAAATAAGTGTGAGGAAAATAAAATCTACAAAATGGAGAGAACATTTATAGCACTATCTATTCATTGACCCCATTCACTAGCACTATTGTTGGAATTCAAAAGTGAGTGATTAATTTCACATTAGATAAAATGGATTAACTGAAAGATAAGTATAGTCGATGCCTTAAACCACTACCGAAGTCTAGCGTAAGTGGTTGATGCGCACTGTGTGAGTGTTGTAAACTTCAGAATACCAAGTTAGATTCCTACTGATAAAAAAATGCCTTAAACCACTCATACACAGTACACCTTCAGGCTTGGAACATATTTATTTGCCTCAAATGAATTGACAGTCAAAAGACATCGATGAGAATTTTAGTACTACCTCTGGGCAACTGAGTGATATTTATACACAACCCTAAAGGGGCTTATAAAAAAGAACGAAAGTGGTAGGTAAAAATAGGAAAAAGATTACCTGTGACATGGTTTTGCGTCTTTTATTTGCAATATCTCCTAGGGAACTCAATAAAGGATCCAGTCCTGGAAGTATTTGCTTAAATAGCAATCCCCTGTGATTTGCAATTAATAACAAAGGTACACCGAAAAAAGTTATTGATGCTAAGCTATAATGTTAAGCACTTAATAGCATTCTAAAATATTGGCGTAAATGTCAACACACCTTGGTCCAGTTGGAAGTTTGGATGCTGAGTATTTCCCAGTAAGCATTCCAAGTCCTAGAGGACTATAAGCAATTACGCGAATACCCAGAGAATCACATATACTCTTGATCTCTAGTTGATCTTCCCCCATGCTTAGCAAAGAAAATTGCACCTGAAATGTCAAAATTATTAAAAAGATTAATGAAAGTATACCAGAAGACCAAGGCAATAAATGAACGGTTGTGGCATAACGACAGCATAATTTGAAGGAATCACTTTTCTTTTAGTTATTCTGGCAATTCATGTTCATTTAACTCATCTCATTCAGAAACTCAACGAGGCATGATTCTGTATAATAGTCACTAGTTTTGTTATCAGTTCATTTCGTCTGCCTTATCGTTTTCCTTTTCTGTTGTAGTTTCTCAAGGATATTTGTGTTTAATTTGACAATTAAACAATGGTTATTAGTCTATACTGAGATTAAAAGGCATTTCTCTAGAAGCAAAATTTGAACGTTAAAACATTACAATTATGCATAACACTCTACCTGGGCTGAGCATAACGGAACTCCGCGGTCTTTCAAGTAATCATGTATCTTCAAAAGCTGCTTTGGTCCATAATTACTTACTCCAACAGCTTGAACTAAACCCTGGATGACGATATAAATATAAACACATAAAATTTGATCATTGAAGAAATCAAAAGTAATGTTTTTTTCCTGGCAAGAACCGTTGAACTCATTGTTTACACTCATTAGATATTTAAAAATATGAAAATTGCAAGTAAAAGAATTATCTTTAGCACCCTGAGTGTCTTTAAAGAATGGTTCACTTAAGGCCTAATGTGATCCTACTATTAAACATGAATTATTGTAACCTTATCATACATTGCCACTAAACCATCCCAAAGAGCTAATTCTTGAAAAGGAGCATAATTTGCAGTTGACCAATGTAGTTGTCCTATCCCAATTTGCTCAATCTGTATCCTATCTAGTGATGCCCTGAAAATTCATTTCATTCAAGTTCAACTGCATAACCAAATAAATAAAGCAAATAATTGTAATGGAAGATTGCACATCAACGCAGAAAGATTACCTGCAAGCATTGACGAACTGCCCTGGTGTAAGGCGCCATGGATAAGCAGCAAACTTTGTAGCAATCACAATTTCACTCCGGCTCCCCTTTTTCTCTGAGGAAGTGAATACACAATCGGTGAAAACATGAGGTAATCAATGAATTCAGTACAATGTGCATTATGTTTTCCCATCAAACATGTATCAAGGAGCGCGATTAGAAAGCTCTTACTTTTTTCACACTCACTTCACACCTCTCTATATTTTTCTTTCCTTTCAATAACCCATCTCACCATATATCCTTTTCTTCCATCACAGTCACATTAATGGCAAGTAAAAGAAAAGGCACATACTGTTGGGGAGTCCGGGGAACGTCAGGAGCATCAATGGGCTAAACGTCTAGAACCAATAAGAGACTTAGACACCACATCTCCACCCAAAACCTTAAGGCATCAGGTATACGAGTCTCCTCTCTTGTATATCCAACGTTTCCCCCATTGCTAGTCGACGTGGGACATAATCACTCACACTTGAAACTCAACAATCTCCCCCTCAAGTGGGAGTCACCCACATCACTAGCCTGATCCACACTAGGATCCCACTCCCGCTCCCCCATCGAGCCTAACCAAGGCTCTGATACCAGTTGTTGGGGAGTGTCGGGAGCGTCAATGAGCTAAACGTCCAGGACCAATAAGAGACTTAGACACCACATCTCCACCCAAAACCTTAAGGCATCAGGTATATGAGTCTCCTCTCTTATATATCCAACGTTTCCCCCATTCCTAGTCGATGTGAGACATAATCATTCACACTTGAAACCCAACAATCTCCCCATGATTCAGTAACCGATATCCCTGACTCTGAAGTGCTCTGATACCAGTTGTTGGGGAGTCCGGGGAGCGTCAGGAGCGGCGGTACAAGTACAAGTGTGTGCGGATGAAAGAGCTTCCGCCTGAGGGGTGAGCATGATGAATCGATGGACTCACACTTGAGCGAGTGTGGAGGTTGAGCACTTTATAAGTGAGAGGATCCATAAACCCATTGCCTTTAAGGTTTTGGGTAAGAGTGTGGCGTCTCTCTCACTTGTGTGGTTGCTCTGTCCTAGATGTGGGCGGTCCCTTGGGCTCCCCTCGTGACCCAACAATGGTATCAGAGCCGAGGTTCGACCTGCTCCTTGTGTTGAAAGTCTTCTTGACAAAGAGTGTTCAAGCGACGGGTTCCTTTGCGTGTGCAACGACGGTACAAGTGTGTGCGGATGAAAGAGCTCCCGCTTGAGGGGTGAGCATGATGAATTGATGGACTCACATTTGGGCGAGTGTGGTGGTTGAACACTTTACAAGTGAGAGGATACAAAAACCCATTGCCTTAAGGTTTTGGGTAAGAGTGTGGCGTCTCTCTCACTTGTGTGGTTGCTCTGTCCTAGATGTGGGTGGTCCCCCGGGCTCCCCTCATGACCCAATACATACATCAAATTAAGTCGCTCTTGAATAAACAACTTAATTAAGCACTTACAGTATAATTTTTGTAAGCACTTACAGTATAATTTTTGTCACAAGTGTGCTTGTAAATAGACTTATTCGAGCTTATCTACTCACATAAACACTTGTGAAACTGCCAAGGAGAACCTACGTAGACAATGTCCATAAATTGTTTTGAGCTTATTTTCATAAGCTCTATGATAGCTTATTAAAAAAACCTTATAGTTTATTTTAAAACAGTTTGACTTTATAGTTTTTTTTACTAAATACTGACTTTTATAAACATGTAAAAAAAAATACACAGAAATGAAATGAAAGGCAAGAGAACAATAAATTTTGATGAACGAACCTCGAAAATCTCGAATGAACTTCCCAAGAAGTTTCTCACTCTGACCATTAAACCTTCCAGTACCATAAGAATCAGCAGTATCAAAAAGATTGACACCATTCTCTACAGCCATGTTAAACACTTGCTGTAGGTCATCATCCATGGATTCCTGGTACCCCCAAAGAAGCTGATTACCCCATGCCCATGTTCCAAAACCCATAGGAGACACACTGAGAGGGCCCATCTTCAGCTTTTGGTTTTGGGTGGATGGCCATAGGGAAGGGAATTTGAATGGAAAAGATGGTAGGGGGTTGTTAATATTTGATGAACCAACAAAACTGCAGCAAGATGAGAGTGCCATCGTTTTGTAACATAACACAAAATCAGTTTTGGTAGTTAATTCGTTGTGTGGTGGTAACTAACTGTTGAAACATCATGGTATCGTGTTATGGATCAGTTTGGTCGATTAAGAAAATAGTTTAATATTATTAATAAGAAAAATAAAAAAAAATTATTGACAGCTGTGGGATTTGAACCCACGCCCTTTCGGACCAGAGCCTAAATCTGGCGCCTTAGACCACTCGGCCAAACTGTCTTTGCTTATCATACTGTCTAATGTTTTATACATATATACTAAATTAGGTAACAGGCTTTCTCAATTTTCCTAAACTGATGTGTGCAGTGTAAGACTTAAGTTCTTGAATCTGAAAAAAAAGTACACACCATACTAGAAATAACTGTAAAAATAATTAGTATACTATTTTCTTGTATATGTATTGGAAAATGCTAAATATTAGTAGGAATTATCACGAGCCATCACGACTAAGTGTAATTGATTAATGTATTATTTTCGAGCAACATGTTACAACGTCAAGTATGAACGACAAGAGTTGCTTGTCTCTTGAGCAAATTTAACCACAAATTTTGAATAACTGAATAATCGACCTACAATTATTAGTGCACTATTTTCTCACATTTTTGTTTCTTGATATGACAGTTTTTTTTTCTTCTATGAAAACAAAGTCACTCTATTTCATCAAAGATTAAATGAGCACTATGTTAGAGGAACAATTTTTTTTACCCAGACTGCTTGCATTAACAGGTTCACAAAGTTTGGCTCAATAGGCGATCTTGACCGTTGATTTAAAATCAGATGGTTCAGACTATAGACAAATAAAATTAATTATGGCCTTCAATTTAAGCTCGGAGTGTGGTAGAAATCTGTTACAACATCTTGCTTGCTATAACAATTGAAAATCCAAACAGAACCAATTTAGAGTGATAAGCAATCCACGTGCCTTTCCCATTTAACAGCCAGAACCAAGATGAAAAAGCCTTCACAAAGTTAAGTTGAAGTGTATGTTTGATAGAGGATCATGACCTAAATGAAATAATAAATTTTTTCTAGTGAAATAAATTACAAACATTATTTTTGATACATAATGGTAGACTGGTAGTAAGGTAAGGTTATGACTACAGGGTCGTGTCGTTCCTTTCAAACTGTTGAGGATCCAAATCAGATTGATGGAATATGTTTGCTGGTAGAAAAGAACGTATCATAACATGTTTTAATTTTAAATTTAGTTGGATCAATTAGAAATAACTAAACTGACTTTGTTCACTTCTTAATGTGTATTTATGATGTAATGAAAATAACCGCTTTTTATATGGAGTAGGATAAGTATTGGATATGGATATGATGTTGAGTTAAAAGCAAACAAAAGGATATTCCATTGGATCATTAGTTTCACAAGTTTTATTTAACTCAAGGTTTCACTAAGTTAAGTATGCACTGATTAATTATCACTCGGTCATACATAGTTGAATAATTATTTTATATTTTCTGATTATTTCACTGTTGAAAACTGTAATAATGCATATACAAAACTCTACTCTTTTTAGAGAAGCTATCATATAAGAATTAGTTTTTATCTTATTATACGGCTTGAGAATGTTGCATGATTTAGTTTTAGCAGCTTATTATAGGACAACATACTGTCATATAAAGTTGATTATTTATCACCTGCATAATTATTCCAAACTCCGTGTAAAAAGGCAATTGATCATTACTACAAGATAAGAAATTAAAATATCCATCATAAAGTTCTTCATAAAGTCAAGCAATACCTCATTCACAATATTTATTTTGCACCTATGTTATGTGTGAGTCCAAGTCATATGTTACAATGATCATACAAATTAACAAGGTGGTAGCTAAAGTTATAAAACTAGAAATGGTAAAATACACACTCACACTGTGACACAAGCAAATGGATGGAAAAGGCATGCAAGCGTGTGCATTGCACAAAACAGAGAAATTTTCACATTATTCCTTCTTTTTCCAAATCTCTAAACAAATGAATTGAGGGAGGCTATCATAATTCTCTACCTATCAAATCAAGCCTACAAAACTTCATGTTTTTGAGCATGGACATTCTCCTTGAACTTGCACGTTATGAATCATTATCTGTTCCTTTCTTCTAGGAAACACCAAACATTGCAACATAGAGCATGGTGCAATTTTCAAGTCCAAAAATCCAACCATTGAGAACTATTGCATGATTGGTCTAAGATACCACATGGATCAACATTGTACCATTTTTCAAGTGTTGTTGTCAAGGGAATTTCTGCATGATCATCGTTTCTTAAAAGTTGATTTCCTCTGTTCTCAACTTTCTCTGTCCATGTTGTGCTTCTTTCATTTTGGTCATCTGAATAAATGACCACTTTGTCCTCCAAACCCTCATTTGAAAACCTTTGCTTTGTTTCTTCAAACCTGCAATTGCTGTATCTATTTCCTGAACCACCATCTTCTGTGCTATTTTCCTTAGCTCCCCTTCCTCCATCATGAGATGTTTCCACCATATAACTTAGCTTTTGAACCTGTTTGAAAAAAAAAAAACAAATAATCACACCGTTAAGTTAATGTCGAGTCTATAAGGCTTAAAGTTCAACTCATTTAATTAATTGAGTCTAATACTAAGCTTGAGTTTGTTTGTTTATTTAATTAAACAAACAAATATTTAATTAATAGCTCAACTCATTTAAATTAAGCTGTTTATCGAGACACAAGTCTAGTTATGTTACAATTACAAGAACCAAAGTACTAACTTACCTCTGATTGCAAAGACTCTTTCTCTTCCTTAAGGCACTGAAACTTAGAAGCTAAATTATCATATTCATCTTTGAGTTTTCTGTATTCCTGTTCTATCCTTTTTGATTTCCATCTTGCTCTTCTGTTCTGAAACCATATAGCAACTTGTCTAGGCTGCAAACCAAGATCTCTTGCAAGTTGCATCTTCTTCCTTGACTCCAACTTTGATTCTGACTCAAATATACATTCTAGTGATCTTATCTGTTCATCACTAAACCTTCTCTTGTTTTCTATCTTCTTGTTTTTCTTCTTTGAATTCTGAGGTGTCTCTAAGCAACTCATGCTTTCAACATTTTTTCCTTTATATCCTTCATGAATATTCTCTTCTCCCTCCATCATATTATATGGTTAAGGCCTAAGTGTGAATTTTTGGAATTTGAAGGAAGATTTGTTTAATAATAAAAAAGATTAAAATTTGGTGAGGGGGAATAGGATGTAGAATATATATAGCTAAAAAAGAATATATGTCAAGGTTATTTGTATCACGTTATTGGAACTTGTAAAGGAAGGATCATAGTGACTTATGGTACTAGAAAACGTGTGGTGCTTGCTATCTTTTTTTTTTGCTATGTAGAAAGAAATATCTTTGTTACTAGTTTCCTTGTTGTAGGACATCTAATGGCCATATCTATTTCATTTGTAGAAGGAACTCTTTACTTGTCCGAAGTTGTCACGTTCATGCCACACGTCTCTGTTGCTTTCATTTCTTTAGTAGTACTAATTAGTAAATTTCATCTTTAAATAATTAATTGACATTATGAATTAATTGTTGGAAAATCTTTCTAATTTCTCAGTTTTAGCATATCATTAGTACCTAATTGTCGTATTGTAATGTTTAGAATTCTTGACCAGATGCATCTTGATGCTGTAAACAGCCGTATCATTATTTTGCTTGTGTGAAGTAATCATCTAAAATATCTATAAACGGGTATATTTACGTATACATGTTTTATATTGTTTTAGACGTTCAAGAAATATAAAATAACAACTCACATGATTATACATAATTAATTGTCAATAATATTAATATCTAAGAAACCAACACAAACAACGGTCCATATAAAGTCCATATATATACTACGAAATACTAACCCAAACATGAGAGACTAACATTAACACATCGACCCCGCATCGGTATAATTTGAGAAAATAAAATAATTGAATTTAACATGTGTTGGTATAGTTCGGGTGACACGACCATGCACTTTCAATCTAACTAGTAAAAGACCCGTGCTTTTGCACGAGTCACCGTAACATTATGATAATTATATAAAAAATAATTAGATGATTAATATTGTAGAATATTTATAGATATTAAATGAAAATTGTGAGTATTAATGTAATGTTTCTATTAATTTTTTTCTCTTATATAAACAAAAATTTGTTAACTAGTTGGGTCACACCAGTTATGAATTTTATTTGTTTATATATGCGAAAACAAATTTTTACGTACATAAATTTTGAAAACTCGTGACTATTTTCAAAATCAAAATTAATGTAGTGTTTTTATTAAATAACTTTTTATTTTATATTCAAAAGACTGTTCAATGTTTACACCGCACCCGTTGCAGATTTTATGTACTTATATATGCATAAACAATTTTTTATATACATATATGAGAAAGTCGATATGATAAAATTTTAAAAACTCATGACTATTTTCAAAATCAAAATTAATGTAGTGTTTCTATTAAATAACTTTTTATTTTATATGCAAAACACTGTTCAATGTTTGCACCGCACCCGTTGCAGATTTTATGTACTTATATATAAATAAACAAATTTTATATACATGTATGAGAAAGTCGATATGATAAAATTTTGGAAACACATGACTATTTGCAAAATATCAACATTAATGTAGTGTGTCTATTAAATAAATTTTTATTTTATATTTAAAACACCGTTAAATATTTAAATCGCACTCGTTGAAGAATTTATATCCTTATATATGCAGAAGAAAATTTGTGTGTATCGATATGTGATAGTCAATATCATAAAATTTTGAAAACTCATGACTATTTTTAAAATATCAACATTAATGTAGTGTGTCTATTGTTTTTATGTTATATTTTGGAAACAATTTTTTATATACATATATGAGAAAGTCGATATGATAAAATTTTGGAAACTCATGATGCAAAATATCAACATTAATATAGTGTGTCTATTAAATAAATTTTTACTTTATATTTAAATCACCGTTACATATTTAAATCGCATCGTTGAGGAATTTATATGCTTATATATGCAGAAGAAAATTTATATGTATCGATATGTGATAGTCGATATGATAAAATTTTGAAAACTCATTTTCAAAGTATCAACATTAATGTAGTGTGTCTATTAAATAAATTTTTATGTTATATTTTGGAAACAAATATATATATATATATATATATATATATATGAGGAAGTCGATATGATAAAACTTTGGAAACTCATGACTATTTTCAAAATATCAGCATTAATGTAATGTGTCTATTAAATAAATTTTTATGTTATATTTCAAACACCGTTATATATTTAAACCGCACTCATTGAAGATTTTATATGCTTATACATGCAGAAGAAAATTTTTATGTACCGATATGTGATAGTCGATATGATAAAATTTTGAAAACTCATGACTATTTTCAAAATATCAACATTAAAGAGATCATGAGTTTTAATAAGGACGATTATGAAATTTTGTTGTACTTTGATTTTTATATATTGTTAGTAGATATGAACATTATCTCTAATTAATTTTTTAAAAAACAAATAAATTAATTTCACAGTTATCCGTAGAAATTGCTTACACTTGTGATGAACATTATCCGTAATTAATTTTTTAAAAAACAAAAAATTTAAATTTTGCAAAATGACTTCTATACACATAAAATTAATGAGATCATGAGTTTTAATAAGGACGATTATGAAATTTTGCTATACTTCTATTTTTATACATAGTTAGTAGAAGTGTTAGTATTAGATAGCTTATGAATATGCAACACATTTAAGGCACATTAAGATGATCATTTAAACTCTCACTAAGATATGTTTGATGGTAAGTTCCAGCTAAATTGGAGGTTACTTTGTTACGCAAGGACTAATGTTTCTGTCAATAGTTGGACCTATCTATCTTTTGTTGTTTCGATCCGAGACTAGAAAACCTTATCTCATGTCATTATTCTCAAGTTGTTTTCTAAAGTTAATTAGGTGTCGAAATGTAGATCGCTGAGACTAGATTTTTTGTTTTATTGAAACATCTGATAGCAAAGGGCTAATGTAATTAGGACAAGAGACATTTTCTACTCATAGTTGATGGCTGAGTCAAATGTCGGTCAGTACATGTGTTTAATGAAGGGAATTGCATTTGTATAAAAATTGTTTCATATCTTTTCTACCTCATGTAACTAGAATAAATTGAATGTAGCAACGAAAGTTTAAAGGTAAAAAAAGAAGATGAATTATGCTTTTAATTCCGTCGTTAAGCAATAAAGTCACTAAGATAGAGATCAAATTATTTTTTGTACCTTTAATTTCAGTAGCTAGTTCAACTTTGTTTGTACCTACAGTGTCCACAAAGTTGAGGTAAGGACCAACTTTTTTGTTTGTTTGTCTGCTTGAAAAGCCAAGATATTTTAGAAAATGCTTATTCAGAATGGACGGTTTGTTGCAGCATTAAAAATATTTTTCGTAATATAGATCTATGAAACACCGACACAAACATGAACACTAAACACAACCTTGAAATACTCTGACACATCCAAATCAATAATAATGTTAAAAAATAAAATATTTGAATGTAATCCTATATCTTTTGTGGGGTGTTGGTGTCCGACACCATACTCCCTTCAACGGAAGAGTTGTTATACACAATTGGAGTGAGGCAGTTAGCTACATCGATCAGTTACTACAGTTTATTGTTTTTGTTACAAGTAGTGAAAGAAGCTATACAGTGACAAGAAGATAAGATGAGATAAAAATCATTTAATAGTGCACACTTTCAAGCACACAGGACACAAGATAAGGGTCAGATAATGTCGCCTAATACAAACAAAATATTGTCACATTGTGGAGTTAAATCAAAGAAAGCGAGTTTTTACATTTATTACCAATCATACTAATTAGTCTTAAAGAACACCACTTGTTTTAAAGCAAAAAACTAAGGCTGCATCACTGCATGTCCTTGTCATATTAAGCTTTACAAAGTTTTAGTTTCGCTTTATATATCAAGCTCTCCGTCCACGGTTAATCACATTCGCAAATTGGTTTGTCTATGTTGGTGTTTGGTGAAGTGTCACTTGCGCATGTACAAGCAAAACAAAAAACTTCTAGGTTCAGAAGCTAAGGTGCCCCAACACTAAGGATCATTATTGTACCCCTATTGAGTGTGTGAGCGAGTTGAATTTGTAACACTTTGAGAAACAAACATATGCAAATGCAATGTAACCAAAAGTTCTAGAATGCCAAACCCCAAATGTCTTGGTGATTTGAATTTTCAAAGGAAAATTCTTAAATATATTCCATCCCCTTGTAGTATATCTCGTTATTAATCTTGTTTGTTGGGAAGAGGCTGCTGCACTTAAAATCTGAAAAGTTTAATGGTTATGTACGTAAAACTCAAAGCGTATGGGGTTGCCACATTAACCTTTAGATTCAATTCGCCTCCACCAATAACTGTATATTGGATGCAATAGGAATGTAGCAAAATTCGTGTGCATATTGATGCCCAAATGCCAAGCATTTATAGTGCATCATATGACCCTTCACATGAGAGAAAGCACCCCTTTGTCAAATGTTATGATCATATACATCAGATTTTTGACTTGAATCAATGCTATGGTTCATTATCTATCAGTAAATAATAATGTTCCAATGTATATGAATGATTCTCATGAAGAGTTACAACTTTTGGAACCCAAAGCAATGAAGAGTTACAACTTTTGGTTCTAAAGTGATTCCATTATTTTGGAAATCACCAACATCTCTACAATATCACACGAAGAGAATAAAACAACCCAACATTTTTTTTGTCATGGTAACAGTATTAGTTTTAAAAATATATGTATTGCATCCTCTAAAAAAAGTGTAATGCAAAAATATTTTATATTAGTCATTTTTCAAAATTAGAGTATCATAAATATCATATAATCCAAACATGATCAAGAGTAGCGGCAAAGCTAGATATTTTTTTACGAGGGGGCTAAATCTAAACAAATGAAATAATTATTTTTTTGAACAAATGATGAAATAAAATATATATTAACTGGCTTTTGACAATTTTTTTGTTAACTAAGCTCTCTTTGTGGTTGTTTAAGAGACTGTAAGGGTCAAAATAATACAAATTAAAATACATCTATTTAAACAATTGAATATATTTTGGTTTTTTTATTTCTATTGATTTTTGACAAATAAACTCTTTTGGGGTAGCTAAATATATATTATTAGGGTAGCCAATAACAAAATATACTAACTTAGTCTAAGAAACAAAATATTTTTTGGGGTGGCCAAAGCTACCCCGTTGATACAAATAGCTTCATCGTTGATCGAGAGGATAGCTTTGAGAGACAATCAAGCAGTGCTTCGAGTATGTTGACGGGGTGATACCTACAGATACTCCAACATCCAAGTAGATAAGCGAAGCAGAAATATCAAGTGTCTGAGATGGAAAATTGTAGTACTTGTCTCTTTGGTTCCAAAAGTATTTATATAGGATCTGTCAAGCATCCGTGGAGCCTGCCATTTATGGTCGCGATCGTAACGGTTGAAAACGATCTCTTGACCTTAGCCTTTGTTCGGACCTCTGTCTCGGGCAGCCTCTGTCCCTGCTAGCCATTGTTGGCATGTTGAAGAAGTTTGACCCATTGAATGGGTTGTGCGTTTTGATTGGATTACGAATGGATTGAGCCTAAGCCCATACCTGAACATCATCTTTACAATTCTTATTTTTTACCTATAAAATTTATCTTTACGAAAAATACACAAATTTTGAGAAAAAAAGAAACTAAGATGAAATTTGAGACGATATTATTTAGATAAAACGAAATTGTAGGGATACACTAAAAAGTGTTAAGTCTATAATAATGATTTATTATTTTTTTTACAATGCAATATTGTAACCAAAGTCCAAGAAAATCAAATTTCAATAACAATATTATTTGAACATCAAAGATCATATATTTTTTTTTTTTGAGAGGAGATCAACAACATATTTAACACATAAAAATACACCATTCATAACTAATAATACATCTAAAAAAGAGAAAAAAAAGTAATAAAAAAACAAATAACCATATCCATATAAATGTACAGTTGGATAATTTTTTAATTGTCAACTTATCTTTACTCAATTTCAAAGGTCGGACAAGTTAAGGAGTCTTGTCCAAGTCCGGGAAGCTAGGGCAGGATCATGCCCTTAAATCTACTATTTTCTTTGTTTTCATCTATTTGTGCTAGAAACTGCGTGGGGAGAGATGCATTCACCATCAATGTCAACTTTTTCTCTTCATGAAAAGGACCACCAATTTTGTCTTCAAACGGCCATGGTTAGCCTTGCTTTCCGTTTGGGCAAGTATGATGAATTTCCTCACAAGCTATTCTTTTTGTAAACGTCAAACTATTATTGTAAAGAATAGTATCATTTTCATTAGCTATTAAATTTTTACGGCCATGAGGGGTCCTCTTGCTTTTGAAGAGAGGATAGGTGTCACCTAGCCAATTGTACCAAATGGGTGGCCCTCAAACCAATTGGTGAGCAAAGTTAGGTATTAGGTGCCTCAAAGTCCAAGATGAAGTGATTGGTTTTCCAATCATTTTTTGCGTGTGTTACTGTTAGATTCGTCTAATGATTGTGCAAAGAATCAAAGCTAATGGAGAAAACATTGGCAATGCATAGCATAGGAATCATATGTGATATCAGCAACAAAACTTTAAACAGACAATCACAATCTATTGTTGCTTCACTCTTATATAGTTATATTGGTTGAGTGGTTTTTAAATTATCTACACTTTAGTTTTTAAAAAATTGGGTGTGTATTGTGATTTTTTTTTTTCGACCCTATTATTCCCTTTCAAATTTATATACCGAAATGACTCACTTTCTCTTTTTTTTTTTTTTTTCTCTTTTTCCTCCATTACCGCCACTTCAGATGGCGGTATTGAACTTATATATTTTATTTTTCGTTCTCTCTTTTTGTCACAATAAATATATTTTAAAATTAAATACTAATAATAAATAAATAAATAAATATAAATGATAATAATAATAAATATTAATTTATTAATTTGAAAACACTAATTATGTCATTCATATAACTAGAAATAAAGAAAATACTAATTTTTCGATTTAAACCTGTTACACCAATTTAAATTATGACGCCCCGTAGCACAAAATTTATCTTGTTTAGTTCATACGGGTCGATGGTCTTGCTCTTCCTCTTCCTCTTCCACCACCTCATCATGTATTTCAGCTTCATTGGTTTCCATAGTCACCTCAATTTGCACTTGTGGAAAAGAGTTGGTCCAAATTCATTAATGAAATCACCGTCATTAAACCTTGCAACAAGACTTTCTATGGTATTAGTCTGTGGATGTGGGCCACTGGGTGCATAGTTTGTTTGGGGATAGTTTACAATGTTTGAAGGGGTTGGTAGGTTGAACGAGGAGTATTGTGATTGATCTGGGTAACTGGTTCGTGGGGTGTTCTGAGTTGGTTTAAAGTCACCAAATGAATAGTTTGATGTTTGAGAGCTTTCTCCATAAAGACTTTGTTGAGAGTAGCTTGGATATAGAATTTGGGTGTTTTGTAAGAATTGGTTCGTGGGTTGTGGTGGGGATTGGTAAGTTTGGTTTTAGTTGTAGTTGGCGGATGAGTTAAAGCTTTGGTCAAAGTAAGTGGGTGGAGGTGTAATGAATTGACAGTTGGGTGGAGGTGTATTTGACCACATATTTGCATCTGGCATCGTATAGGTTTCTGGTGTTGTAGGATGATGTTGTGTCAAAAGTAAGTATATTTTTGTATCGTATCCACATGGACTAATGCGATATTTCAAGCTGTTCAACAATTAATATTGTTCTAAGTGATGGGTTTATAAATTGTTTGTTCGAATAATCTACTGAAACTTATAACACGATAATTGAAATGTGATTTAGCAGAGAGATAAGTATGTTAGGATTAAACTTCATCAAACCGTTTCATATGTATTCTTATGAATTGAATAACAGATTCTAATACCATTCGATATTATCACGTATTTCTCGATAAATGTTACTTATGTCTAAATAACATCGTGAGTTCGATCGTATTGCTTAATCGACAATACAAAAGCATTATGACTCAATACCTTGAGTGAATATTAAACCTAAACCCTATGTCTACAATTTAGTGATCAATAGATGTTATTCTAATCTAGATTCAAAAAGTATTTTTCAATAACAAGTTAAATCATGAGATTAAAGCATTGGAATCAAGAATAACATCAATATCATGAATGATTTAGAATCATGTAATAGCACAATCAAAATAAATACATATTAGAAGATTTGACTACATTTAATCCCAACACAAAGGAAATTAGCTACTCATTGTCATGGTAAGCTTACAAAGATTATACAAGATGAAATGATTTGCCATTAAGTCTTGATTCTCAAGAAATGTTGTAATTCCACCTTCAATCCTTGATGAAATGTGTTCTTCTGTCTTTCTCTCTCTATTTCGCTCCTCAATACAACATCTTCCCCCAATTTTATGTTTCTGAACCTATTTATAGGCGTTCTGCTTTTTTGCAGTTCACTCAGCGAACATATGACTTCGCTTAGCGAAGTCCCCTTTCTTCACCAGTGGGTTTCTGCCACATCAGCAAAAGAGAGTCTGAAACCGCCTTTGCTCGCTTAGCGAGCTGTTACTTCGCTCAACGAAGTGTTTCACTTGGCAAAGCAATACTTCGCTTAGCGATGCCTTGTTTTTCTGGTTTTTGATGCTGTGCCTAACTACGCTTGGACTTCGCTTTGAGCTTCGCTGAGTGACATAAGGAGGCCCTGACTTCGCTTAGCCATGCCCTATTTTCCTGATTTTCATTTCTTTTTGCCAGACTTCGCATGGAGTTCGCTTAGCGACCTTAACTTCATCATTTTCTTCCATTTTTGATCTTTAAGTCCAATTCAGGTGCATTTCCCTACATAAATGGTTGACATTAGGTATAAAAAGCATAAATTGATATTTATCCATTGTATTGAAGCTTTTTCATAGATAACTTGCAAAACAAGTTAACAAGTGCCTATTTTATATATGTAAATTACCCAATTTCTGGCACATTTCCCTTCACACACTCTTTCACATTTCTGGCACATTTCCCTTCAATATATTTCCCCCAATTAACAAATTTCTGGCACATTTCCCCTAATTTCTGGCACATTAACCACATTTACCGTCAGACTATCCTATAAAATAAGCATATAGTTGGATACAACATTCTCACATTTCCCTTCAATAATGCACATTACGCACCCAATTTTTTAAAATTTAAAGTGTAGAACTTTAAAAATTAAAGTTTTACACTTTAATTTTTTAAAAATTGAGTCACTTTTCCCTTCACACTCTCGTTTTCTTTTAAGATTTTCCCACCAAATTGAAGCGTATTTCTTCAGCTTGACAACAACGATCTTTACTTTTTGCTCCTCTGGAACCTCCTTATACTCAAATACACGTTCAACAGTTTTTAGCTAATCCACAAACTCATCGGGTTGTAGCTTCCCTTCAAAATCTGGAATGTCTACTTTGATATCATTCATTCGAATTTGACGTCGGTGTGAGCAACTGCTTCTAGACGATGAAGAGTCACTACCGGAGCCATCATCATCAACTCTTCTTCGTTGTGCTTCCAATAATGCTTGTTGGGCGTTGATAGTCTCCTGAAGTAGTTGAATTTGTCGCCTAATTTCTTCCATCTCAATTTCATACAAAGATCTTGTCAAAAAAAATCTTTCGTTTTGCTTTTTAGGTGGCATTTTGACAATGGTGGTCGGTGATCTTTTTTTTTTTTGGTGAAGATCGTGGCGGTGCGTGGTTGTTTTGTTTGCGGTGCGTGGTCATTTTGACAATGATGATTAGTAAAGGACTTAGTTGGGAATTGGATACTTTGTGGAAAATCCAGGGTATTGTCAGGTTGGTAAGTTAATTGTAGCGGATTAAGTCTTCGACTTTACTAGAGGAAACTCTCTCTGTGGGGAGGACTACATGTAGCATTCACCTTGGATGTGAACTAGTATAAACATATTGGATCAAACAATAACAATGGTATCCATAAATTTCAACCAGTGGGGGCAAACTTCTATGCCGTAATTTTTTTTTATAAAAAAAACACATCAACGTATTATCATGAGTGATCGAAATAATAACACAATTTATTTTACATGGTTGTAGATGGAGGATTGGTGATGGTAGAAATGTGAGAGTCATGAAGGATCCATGGCTTCACGGGGTTAAGGAAGTTGGGTGTACTCTCAAACTCAAGGTGTGTACAATATGCGTGTTAATCAATTAATGATGGATGAAGAGAAAAGATGGAATGTTGATAAAATTTATGATTTATTTACAGCAGATGTAGCAGAAACCATTTTGGGAGTTCCTTTATTTGAATTGGTAATGATAAAATTACGTGGGTAGGATCGAAATGGGTGCTACTTCGTTAAGTCCGGGTATAATTTAATTTTGAAGGATCTGCTGCCAAATTGGAACCATGTATGGAGAGTTCTTGCGCAGCCAAAAACTCGTCATCTATTGTGGCGGGTGTGTAGGGGTTGTTTGGCGACACGTCAAAGGTTGTTACAACGACAAGTTCAATGTCCTCAAAGCTGCCTTCTGTGTGACGCGAGTGTTGAAGATGAATATCATATTTTTTTCAAATGGTTCGAGAAAGCCGGAATGCTTCAGGATTGATGAATGCGATTAATCCTCGGCTAGATCAAATTGAATCAGCAGCAACACTATTGTTGGATGTTTGCAACATTGAAAGTCGTGAGGTAGCATGACGTGTAGCAGTTTTAGTTGGAGTAAACCACCAAATTGATCCTTATCAAGGTAAACCATTTTCAAATTAATGTCTGACTCTATTAATATTTCAAACTAATCACTGCATTCATCAAAAGTTTCTCAATTAATTTCATCAAGTTGGTGAAACTAATTTTGACATATGTCAGAAAGACTGTAAGTAGTTTTTATATTTTAACACGAGAAACTAACTATTCCAATTTGTTATGAAGCTAGAAATATTTCAAACTTCAATGATCTTCTATCATTTCTTAAAAAAATTGTTAAAAACTTATGGTTGTTTCTTTATCATTCCTCAAAGCAAGCTGCGTAAATCTAAATATTGTGTTATGGATCAGTGGGAGGAATCAAAATGTGAAGACTTGAACTCAAATGTTTTTTAGTTTGAAGTCTTCGATAAACATCAGGAAGAGTTGTTGCCAAATCATAGAAACATATATGACAATGCTCATCAACCGTTTTCAAACTAATATACTCCTAGAAAAACATGCGGCAGCTCATTATCGATTCCATTAAATTAAGATTATTCATGAAATTATTATATTTATGAGTAGTATATAATTTTTTTTAAAACTATATTTGACATAAATAAATCTAAGAGTATTTGTTCCATGATAGTAGACAAAGACATTTCATAATATACGCAGGAGTCGAGTTCAAACCCCAAATTCTTCACTTATTCGTCTTAAAAGGGTAGCATTCCAACAAATAGGCAGATGACATCACTTTCCTTAAAATAATAACTATTGATAAGGGTGTTTGTTATAGATTTAAAAAAGTTGATTTTTGTCAAAAATAGTAAAAGTCATTTCAAACCCTTTATAAAGTTATAAGTTAAAAGAGAAATTTTTGTCATTCAGTAACTTAAATATTGATTGTTAGAAATCATCAATAATAAAAATCACATGTTTTTTTAAAAAATATCTTTCAAAAATGATTTTTATGAAAAACTATCTAAAAAAAGTTTGTAGCAAAATGATGTAATACTTAAAATTGACATTTTAAGAGAAGTTATCCAAACAAACTTTTCATTTATTTTTTTTTAAATTTCTTTCTTAAAAAAATTACAACAAAAAGATGATTACTATAAAAATCTTTTTTTAAAAAAATTATAACAAATGGATCCAAAGATCTCGCTCAATTATTCCTCTTTTTTGGTTACAATACTTCATTCCTCTTCAAATAGTTTTTTTTAAAGGAAATAGATTTGATAATTACTCCCTCCGTTCCTTTTTAATTGTCACTTTTGAAGAAAAAATTTGTTCCTTTTTAACTGTCACTTTCAAAGTTCAATGCAACTTTAAATAATGTTTTACCAATTTTATCCTTAGCTATTTATTACGGAAAGAGAAATATATGAGATGATATATTAAATGAATAAGGTTATTATAGTAAAAGTATAAATTATTGTATCAAAAGTAGTGACATTTATTAATTGTCTTAGTTTGTGTAAAATGTCAAAAAGTGACAATTAAAAAGGAACGGAGGTAGTAATAGTTAAAATAAATAATAGCGCAAATTTCAGTGTGATAGTTAATTATATTCCACAAAATTCAACCACTAAAATAAAATGTTTTAGAAGGCATCACCACAAACTACGAGCAAGACCAATAAATACAATGACAAGAAAAACAAAAGCAACAACATATGAATGCCCGAAAACTAACATTCTATAAAGCAAGGCTTCCTAATACCAATGCCACCACAACATTGACACCAACAGAACCGCTCAACCTTGTAGAGCCCGAATGACCAGGAGACGGCGCAATGTCAGAGCATGAATTCCGGTGGCACTTGGGGCCAAAACATAGACGCCAATGCCGATGTCGATGGCACTTTTTGTTAGTGGCACTTGGTGCCAGAGCATGGTTGCCAGTTGGATTTGGTGTCGGAGCATGATTGTCGGTAGGACTTGGTACCGGAGCATGATTGGTTGTTGGACTTGGTGCTGGAGCATTGACTGCGGGAGACATTGCTGGAAAGTGTACCATACTTGGCGAAGGACCATCCGCTGCCAGAGACATTAATCGGCGATGTGGAGACCAAACGACAATATTTAACTTTCTACCCTTTTGGCAATTCTCAACGTTTCCACTGATGAAGTAAAAGGGACCTGATTTGTCCAATAGAAAGACTGAATCTCCACCTTCCATCTTGTAAATCGGGTTTTTGGTGTTGCATGAATCATGATCTTGTTTGTTTACAACCAACACTGAGTCAGTTTCTTTGTTATACTTGAAATCTGCATGCCGAAAAAACAACGTCATATCATATAAAGTAACAGTAAAACAAAAATTTAAATTCAATCAGAGTAAAGCAAAAATTTAAATTTGAATATGAGAATTTAGTCGTTGACCAGATCCAAAAACAAAACACACCTTTATAACTTTCACTAACCACAAATTACACCCCACCTCACAAAACACCTCAAGAAGAGTGGCATAAACACGGACATAAAGCCCAAACCACAAGAGGCAGTGACCGAAACCCCTCTAAAAAACCTGCCAAATAAACTGGTGTAACAGGAAATAACATCCCTGCATGCACAATAAAACCAAACCCAAAACTAATCCAAAGCAACCAAACCAAGAGATACAGTGATACTCTAACGCTTAACACAAGCTACACAGACAACTAAAAATATATTTAAGCCAAATTTTGAATTTCTTTCAAAAAGTTTTTATTTTGAATTTTATACATAAATTTTGGTTGTTTCACAAGAACAAAAATCAATAGAAATATTATGTATATACAGTTTTGATATTTAGAAATGAAAAAAAAAAAAAGATAAAAAATTGGATCGGACTTACAAATTGTGTCGTATATTAAAAGTTTGATTCCGCTAGTCAATAAATTGTAGCCTGATGAGGGTTTGACTGGAACCCTAGACGTGTATCCAGATGACAATGAAGTGTTGAGAATAACAATTGATACAAGCAAAAGAAAACAATATCTCATCATTGCTAAATTATTCAGATAAAGAAGTCTATATGATGATTGAATTGAAATGTAGAGTGAGGCTAGTAATGTTTATTTATAGTGAAGTGTCCATATGAATCATATTACCTAAAACTGCGTAGAGGCAGTCTCCTATGATCATGCTATTGATTTCAGCCGTGTTTTAATGTTATTATCATTATCGTTATCATTATTACCATACATATGAAAAGGAAATTTTTTAAGAGGGAATGATAATAAAGAGGCATATGCAACTTGAAGGCAAATATTAAGCAGCAGAATAAATCATTGCCAAATTACAAGAGCATCATACAAGTAATTATGCAGCAGAATAAATCATTGCCAAATTGTAGCATAAACAGTAAAACAATTCCATGGTTTCACGCGGGGCTATTAAAGTGCATCATTAAGGCAAATCTCAAAAGAAAAAACGAACATTGGAGCTGAGTTGGATCCCAAAAGAATGAAACACTCGTAAATTGAAGTAGATCAAGTACTGTATACTTGTTTTCTAAAGAGCTATTTATCGACTATTATATTTTAAAAAATATCATTTTATAAAAAAAATATATCATTTCATTGAGTGCGTCTAATATAAGCTTCATAAAAATTATTTAAAGCGAGAATAAAGATGTTTACCGCTGGCCCTAGTTTTTCTAGTGAGAGAAACTTCACATTCTCTCTAAATTTTCTTTCTCCTTCATTCATCAAGGATGAGTGGTTTTACGTCATTTTTTGACCGAGAATCACCCCTATGTATCTTTTTCCCCTTTCTTTCAATATAAATAAGTGGTTTTCACACATATAAAGTTTTTCTTTTTGTGTTTTTTGTGATTTCGTCATCTGAGTGCGGCGTTGTGTTATTTGTCGTCTTGTGCGACGTTTGATTTCGCGTCTTGTTTCGGTGTTTGTTGGGTTCATATTGAAAGATCAACTTCAGTCAATTACAGATTCAATCAATGATTCGGTGACTTAGAATTAATCATATTATTTGTAGACATTTTGCTGTTATATGATGTTAACTTGGGTGTTGTGAGTTTGTTAGCTGATTCACCCTTTACGTTTTTAGCGATATTGAACATTTTATTATATCTGATGTACTATATCAATTTGAATGAATGAATATTGTTTTGTTTTTGTAAAAAAAAATTATTTAAAGCCGACCTTTTAAATTTCTTGTAAATAACAAATTTATAATAATAAAATAATTTTTTTATCACTAAAATTAGTAGGCTCCATTGTTGGAGCGGGTCCATATTAAATGGGTGATGAGTCTAATGTTTTTTTTTTTAAGGATGGGTCTAATGTTTTTATATGTATGTGCATAACGTTCAAATTAATTCTTTATTATTTATTAGTAATTCCATATTTATTATGAAAGGTTGTGTGTAATTCTAATAACAAAGGCATCCATCTGGTAGCTAGGTTGGAAAAAAATTAGGCTTATTTGGTCATTTGGTCCCCTAAATAATTTCCAGTTTTCATTTTGGTCCTATATCTCGAAAAATCAACATTTTGGTCACCTTGTTTTTTCTCCGTTATTCAAAAAGGTCCCTGACTGTTAACTTTAACCACAAATGTCTTTGGTGGACCAACCTTAAGAGTGGTCCACCATAGATCCTATTAATTAATTTAATTTAAACCGTTTGATCTTTTTTTTAAAGGAGGACCATTGGATTACGCGGGTGTATTTTATCTTACGGTGAGTCAACAACACCTAATTAATTCTCTCTTTCTTCATCTTCTTCCTCACTCTTCTTCATCATCCTCAATATCACATTCATCAATTCTCAACAAAAAAAACTGCAAAAAAAGGGGTAATTTTATTTTTAATTTTAATTTCAAACAACATTCATCCTCAAATTTCATTTCACAGATCTGGATTTAATTCACAGATCTGGATCCACAAACAGTAAAGGCACACGGACCAAATTGCACGAAAATTAAAGGACGAATCTGAGCTTTATTTCTTCACAGAAAGAACCGAAATCTCATTACAATTTTGTGGATATAAATTTTGTTCGAAACGGAATTGTATGTGCGAACAATCATTTTGAAATCGGAGATCAGTGATTTACGGTGGTTTGTGTGGTGGTTGGTGGCGGCTATGTTGATGGATTTGGGTAAGGGATTTTCCGGAAATTCAACAAAAAGAATAGAAGAATGAAAGAAGAAGATAAAATAAAGTGAGATGGGTCAGTGTACTGTTTTTTGAAAGGGAGAAGAGATGAAGATTTCCAACATCTGCAACTCCATTACAGCAGCAACATAACATTAAAATAAAGTAGAAAACGAAGAAAGAAGAAGGAAAAACGAAGAAGGAAGAAGGAAGAATGAAGAAGGAAAAGGAGGAAGGAAAACATTGCTGAAGGAAGAAGGAAAATCAATTTGGGGATTTTTCTGGCTTTGTTCATGAGTGGAAAAGAAATACAATTAGGTGTTGTTGGTTCACTATAAGATAAAGTCGACTTGCATAATCCAATGGTAGCATTCTCTTAAAAAAGATCAAATGGTTTAAATTAAAAAAATTAATAAGGTCTATGGTGGACCACCTACAACGTTGGTCCACCATAGACATTTGGGGTTAAAGTTAACAGCCAGGGACCTTTTTGAATAACGGAGAAAAAACAAGGGGACCAAAATGTTGAATTTTCGAGATATGGGACCAAAATGAAAACTGGAAATTATTTAGGGGACCAAATGACCAAATAAGCCAAAAAATTACTCAGCCTAAGTTTCTTGGTGGTCTTGGTATACGATCAGCCAGGGAAGCGAACACTTGCCTTCTTGGAAAGCTAGTTTGGGATTTGATTCAATCGTCTGACAAACTTTGGGTCAATCTCATCTCAAATAGATATGTAGTTGGTCCTGCCATCCTCCACGCTAATGTTCTTTCCAGTGGTTCATCTACTTGGTCCTCCATCATCCAAGCCAAAAATGTCCTTAAAGAGGGATACTCTTGGAGTGTTGGGTCCAGCTCTTCGTCCTTTTGGTTCAGCTATTGAAGTCCTCTCGGCACTCTAGGTTCGTGTGTCCCTTACATCGACATCCATGACCTACAACTTACAGTCAAATATGTTATCTTTTCCGATGACCCCCACACGGAGATTCTCTATTCTCAACTCCCTCCCACAACCTCTGATCTCATCAACAACATCCATCTTAAATTTAATGATGCCATCGAAGATGCTTACATTTGGAATAATCACAAAAGTGGTGCATACACAACTAAAAGTGGGTACCAATGGCTCCTAAAAAACGTCGACCCGGTTAGTAACAGTATGCCTCTTCTCTCTTGGTCATGGATTTGGAAGCTTACGCTTCCTGAAAAGTACAAATTTCTCTTTTGGTTGGCTTGTCACAATGCGGTGTCTACTTTATCTCTGCTTAATCATAGAAATTATTCTATCTGCTACTTGCACTCGTTGCAGCCTTCAAACTGAAACTTTTCTCCATTGCGTCCGTGATTGTAGCTTCTCTAAAACAATCTGGCAGCACCTCAGTTTCACTAGTGAAGACTTCTTCTCTATTTCAGATGTGCAGTGGCTTAAATTGGGTGCTAAGGGTTGTCATGCTCTCACTTTCTCGGCTACAGTTTGGTGGTCTTGGTGTCATCAGAACTAAATGTGTTTAAGTAATGTCACTTGGTCTTTATACCGCATTGCTTGTAGCATAAGGAATTCAGTTGAAGTCATAAAGTCTAGCTTTTCTCCTATTGTTTCTGATGTTACTCCAGATCAATACATAAAATGGAACAATAATAATCACTCCTGTGCAATCCTCAATGTTGATGGTAGTTGTCATGGATCTCCTGTTAGAACTGGTTTGGAGGGATTTTGCGCCATAATGATGGTTTGTTTATATCGGCCTTTTCCGGTTTCATTCCTAGCTCGTCTGATATTTTGCTGACTGAGCTTACTGCCATTTATCACGGTCTGATCGTGTCTAAGGATTCAGGGGTTGATGAGCTTGTTTGTTACTCTGACTCCCTTGTCTGCATTAATCTTATTAATGGCTCTGTTGAGAAGTTTCACATTTATGCGGTTCTTATCTAAGACATAAAAGATATGTTGACTCTTGATAAGTGCCAGAAACTAGTTATAAAGCATATTTAATTTAGGTACTTTTCTTACTTGTTTTACAAGTTATCTTGGTAAAAGCTCTGAAAGAAAAGATAAATATCATTTCATGCTTTTTAGACCTAATTCCAACCATTTTTGTAGGTACATGCTTTTTCCTTGGACTTAAAGATTAGACTCTGAAGATCAGAGTCTGAGCAATTTCGCAGAGCAAAGTTTGGTCGCAGAGCGAAGTAGGTTCTGAAGCTCCAGACTCTGAAGTTCAGAAGCTGAGGTTCTGAGCACCTTCGCAGAGCGAAGTAGGGCGGTTTGAACTGTTCAAGGCTGAGGTGGCAGAAACCCAGTTGTGAAGAAAGGACTTCGCAAAGCGAAGTATGACTTCGCAGAGCAAAGTCCTTAATAACAGAACACTTATAAATAGGTTCAAAAGCTGAATGTAAAGGAGGTTGTTGTTTTATTACAGTTTAGTAATATTTTAGGATAGAGTTTTAGACAGAAAGTAGGGCTAAAAGAGGTGATCTTCATGGAGCAAAAGTGAGAGAGTGTGGATTAACTAAGACTTTGGGAAATCAAGACTTAGCTTTGGATCTTCATCTTTCTTTCCACTTTTGTATGGTTGTCATGACAGTGATCAACTAACCTTCCCTTGTTGGGATTGGAGGTACTCAATATAGCTTAGATGTAATCTTTGATTTTGCAAATATATGATTCTAGTAACTTTTGTGATAATTGGAGTTATTCTTGCTTTTCATTCTTATGCTTGATTTAATTGCTATTGACAAATACTTTTGAATCTAGGTTTAGAATAATCTTCTATCAAAATAAGAAATTCTAGACATGGAATTGGGTTTTGATAATCACACAAAGTGTCGGAACGTAAAGCTTTCGTATCGTTTAATAGATTGGGAAATCGTCGATTAAACGATACGATCGATCTCACTACGTCATTTAGACACGAATGACTTTGTTGAGTGATACGTGATAATTTCGCTAAATAAAGCTAGAACTCATATGCATGATCATTAGAATATATTCGAGGCTAGATTGACGAATCCGATCCCAACGCTTTTACGTCCTATTACTCGTCGTTTTACTATCGCTTTAAATTCCAATAGTTTTTTTTTTATAACAAACGACTTATAAACCCGAACTCAAAATGATAACGATTGTTGAAAGGCTTGGAATATCGCACTAGTCCCTGTGGAGACGATATATAAAAATATCACTTTTGTTACTCAACTAACAACTCTTGGTAATATCACGGTTTGTCACACCCTTAGAGAAGGGAACCAGTGTGCGGATTTTATGGCAAAACTCGGAGCCGCTTCTTTCATAATTCTCCGCATAAGGGGCTTGTCAATCTTCTTCGCAGCGACACCATGAGAACCTTCTACCTTAAGGAGTAGTTTGCTCGTGTTGACTTGTTTTCTTTTCCTTCTTTTCTGATTTTTTTTAATTATCTTTGTAACAAGAAAAAAACTTGACTTCAGATAATAAATTCCCTAAAAAGAAAATGACTTCGAATGATATTTTTTCTTTTAAATTGGGTATCTTCTACAAACAAATGTACAAGTTAATCCATCGAGTTGAATTAGACCCTAATAAGTAACGAAGTTCTCTCCCTTAACTGACAATTTTTTCTGACAGAACTGAGAATTTGTTGTTGTTTGGTTTTTCCCCTTTTAAATTATTAATATTAATTACTTTTTTGTTTATTCTGGATCTACATATAAAAAAAACCTTCTTTTTTGGTTAATATAATAAACTTTTTTTAAGGGATAATATTTTTTCTTTTTATTGCACTAATGAATATATATTACGAATAATAGTTTTTATGATAAACTTTTGGTTTCAATTAAGATTATTTTGATTTTGATTAAAATTAGAGGTATATATATTTTGCACTTTCATAGTATTACAAAATATACTTATCTTTTTCAATAACACCTATAATATATATAAATTCTTTTATGTTTGAATAACACCAACAATATAACACTCTTATAAGCAAATTTGTTTAAGCGTGTAAATGGAAATGATAAAGTCACCCCAAAACATGTATTCTCTTTATATATAGTGTAGAATAGATAAAAATATAAGCAAATTTGTTTAAAGGTGTAATTGGAAGCGAAAAAGTCACTCAAAACTATGTATTTCCTTCATAATATAGATGTATTTTGCTTAGATACATATTTAATTTTCATTGGTGATAATTTAGGTTATGTATCAATTTGTCTGTCATTTAAAGTTGATTTCAGATTTAGCTAAGGGTGTAACTTAGGTATAAAATTAGTTTGCAATGTGTCAGTAACGTTGCAACATGAACGACAACCTGAGACCATTTGGCCTAAGGTGTATCCAACACAACTATCACAGTTATCATAGAACTCTTACTTTTTCGAGGTATGTGCTTCTAATTAGAGCCAACCATTGCCATAGGCCCAAAGTGTGACGACCTAGAGCTCAAGTTTGTAGGTGGCCCAATTTTTTTTATACGGGGTGTATGTATAGAAAAACTTGATTTACAGGGGGGGTGTTATATAGCAAATCGCACCAGTAGGCCCAATAATGAACAAAGTTTTTAGCCCTAATGATATTTTTGCTGAGAATTTCTTTTTCCATCCCCATCACTTCTCGCGCGCCCTCAAAATTTCCAAAACATCCTCGTTTGGACTATATAATCCAAACACTTTTTCATATTATACAATCCAAATTTTGTTAACACTCATAATTCATATTATAATTGACATAAAGGCCTCTATTGACTAATATATCATCCCCACAAAAAATGCACAATAATTTCGGGGATGGTATGAACGGCCAGCAGTGACCAAGGTATTATAACTCACTCCCAAATGAAAATTAAGAAAGAAAAGTGAAGAATGAATGAAAATGTTGAAGAATGTAATGTTATTCATAGCCACAAGTTGTTCCTATACCATAACTACAATTAGAGGAAACGTTTAAAATGTCAAAACCGACAAAAAAATGTATTAAACACACCACAAACATTGCTTGTACTGCCACAATCTATATTCTAAACTAATTCAGATATATAATCTGACTTCATTCTTAGAATATTTTGGATATATATACTCCAAAACGTTCACATATTGTGTTTAAACTTGAGGTTTGGAGGGTTGAGATTATATAATCCGAACCAATGCAGAACACACAAATGAAAAAAAAATCTATCATTAAATCAAATTATACAACAACATTCATTAAACATAACAATTTCAACAACCTAAAGCAACATAATAAAACACACACAAGATTATGGATCATGCAATTTTAAATTTTCATTTGGTTTATCCATGCAAGTCTTGATTTTTTTTGTAGGTCATATGCCGAATCAAATTTTCACGAATATCTTGGAAAGATATGACGAAGGAAACATCTAACTCGATTGGTCCCTTCGAACTATGTTGAACAAATATAAAGAACATAGTTCCCACGTCGTTGTCGTTTCTGAACTTCAGTTTGGTTCACCAAACACGCCTTTTTGAGTCCATCGACAGACGACGATACTCAACATTGTCCACCCTTCTTGTTTCTATGTGGTTGATAAGACCGTGAATTTTGTCTAGCTAATATTTCAAGTCAGACAGTGTGACATCAACGTGCACCCTAAACAAATTAGGTTTTCCCCTATTTTAGTATATTGTAGCTAGCTTTATATTTACATATACTTGACAAGTGTTCACGGTTTTGTTGTGTGGTTTGTAAAAGAATCAAACACACCAACTTATAGAAGTTTTTCTGCAATGTGGACAACATAAATTGTTAGTGTAGTGTTGACCATAGAAAAATCATGTACATGACTGGTTGAAATTATGAAATATAAATGTTCCAAACCTTCCAAAACACAAGTTCTTACATAGTTTGAGAATGATTCAGATTATATAATCCGAAATATTCTTGGAATGAAATCATATAATATGATCGGAATCAATTCAGAATGTTGACGGTGTCTTGGTCAGTAAGTCTGGCTGGTTCCATGCATGTTGCATGTGTTTTTTGATTGGTCAACAATGTTGACCACATGTTAACACTTCACTTGATTGTCGTTACGGTCTATGTATGAATTGTGCCTGTAAATACTCACTCATTCTTCACTATTTCTCATTCTAACTCACATTGTCTCATTTTCTTTCATACAATAGTGGAAAAAAACCCTTTTTAAGTCGGTTAAAAAGGGCTTTTTAAATCGGGCGCGCATCCGACTTAATATTAGCCGTAGTAAGAAATTTTGGCCAGTTAAGTCGGATTTTTGAACAGACTTAATAAATATTCCTAAGTCGGTTACTTGGCAGCCGACTTAAGAATTATGGGCCTACAAAAATACTAATGGCATATAAACCCGACCTAAATTCTTAAGTCGTCTACATTTTAATCGACTTAAAAAGTTCAATACTTTTTTTATGCATTTTTGTAGGATTTGCATCCTTTTTATTTTTTCCCTGCATATGTGTAGAATATCCAATACCAATAAATTGTATTAATAAAAATATTCATATAAAATTTGGACCAAAGATACATGTATTAATCAAAAGAAGTAACAGAAATCAAAATACGCATGTACCAATAAAAAAAATTATAGAACTACAATGTCATACCAAAGTAGAACATAGCCACTGCACTAGCAGGGTAAAGTTAGACCAAATTAAAATGCAAATAGATAAAATACCTACACCTACTGTAAAAGAACTACAATCACACTAAAATAACAAAAACTCAAAACAGGGCCAACTATGTTGAATCTAGTTGCAGCCCAATGAAGGCGAATCTCCAATATATTACTAGTCACAGTAGCAGTGAACTTCTTTATGATTGCGTAATTTACCATTTTTCTCACAAAACTAGCATAATCATACAAACATAAAATCACAAAAAAAATAAGTTCACTTAATTTTGCTACTTTATATGTACATAATCAAATTACACAATTAAATTAACAACTAAATTAAAAAAGTAATATTTTTTTCTTGCAAAAAACAAGAAAAACACAGAGAGAGTGGGAGAGACAATTTCAGTAAACCCAAATTCTCAAATGATAGAACAAATTGTGAAAGAATGAAAAGAATAAAAATACCTTTGTGGGAGAGAGTGATGGAAGAGCAGCGAGAGTGAGTGAGTGACAGCAGCGAGACTAACAGCAGAGAGAGAGCTCTGATCTGTGAGGGACAACGAGAGAGAGGTTCGATCTGGAGATTGAAGGTGGCGAGAGTGACGGCAGAGAGAGAGAGAGATCGATGTTCGTGTTGTGACGGAGGGAGAGGTTTGACAGAGGGAGAGATTCAACGGAGGGAGTGATAACGTGATCTGCAGAATGAGAAAGAGCGAGTGGTTTTTTTTAAAGGGAAACCGTTTTTTATATAATATTATTAATTAATTATAAAATGAAAATCCTTAGGTCGGGTGGTCAACAAACTGCCTTAAGTAAATGATTTCTTAAGTCAGTTGGTCAACCTAGCGACTTAAGGAATTTATTATAAATATTTTCTTTTCATTATTCTGTCAACCTTAAGTCGGGTAGCCTCATAACCGACTTAAGAAAGTTTCAAAAAATTACGAAACTGCCACCACATCACTTGTTAAGTCGGGTGGCAGAGCGAACCGACTTAAGCACGATTCTAAAAAGTATTTGTTGTACTAGTGATATTTTTTTGAGTCATATATTATGTCTGTAATATCCCGCTTCAGACTCAAGTATTTATCAGTATCAGAGGAATTGCGAGTGGGTAACGACAAAATTGTAATTATGAGTTGGAAGGACTTTATATAGGGATAAGTATGAATATTTCTTCATTTCCTCATTTCCCTTCTCTCTCTACAAGATTGGAAAAGCCTCTCCCTCTCTCTCTAGAATTCGGCCCTCACACCAGCATGCTCCAATCAATCATATTTCTTCCCAAAACTCTTGGTATATTAAGCAAGCAAGCTGTTGGGAAAGATTGAAGCAAGAGAAGCTAAGGAAAACAAGTTAAGAAGAGGAATTCCAAAGCTAGGGTTTGGCACAAGGAAGTTTATCAAGACCAGCTATGTTTCAGGTGGGTTCCTTAGAGTAGCAATTTACCCTTTTGGGTCAGTTTTGTGTGAGATCACAACTTAATTGCTAAGATTTAAGTAAAAGAATAGTTTTTCCCCTTTTTGATACATATGCTTGATCCTTGCTTAATCCTGGTTCACAGTAAGTTTTTATAGTTCAAATGAGTCCCTAGCATGTTTTCAAAGATCACTGGACAGTTGGGTACCAAGGTTTTCAAGATTAAACATGTTTTTCAGAAAATTATATGTTCTGCTACGGTCGCAGAGCGACGCCTAGGGTCACAAAGCGAAGTAGCAGAGTTTTGCTACTGTCTAACCTTCGCCAAACCATCGCCTAGACTTGGCTCTGCGAAGCTTCAGACTCTGGCTTCAAAAGCTGACTTCAGAGTCTGAAGGTTCAGACGCAGGTGATCGCAGAGCGACACTCAGGGTCGCAAAGCAAACTTGCCTGCCAGAGTCTGAAGGTTCAGACGCAGGGATCGCAGAGCGACGCTCAGGGTCGCAAAGCGAACCTGCCCAGGATGGCATTTTATTACAAACAACTGTACCATGCCAATGATCTTTGATATACTTTGGGGTAAGGATACTCATGAACCTTCAAGGATTAAACTAGGATAAGGATATGTATCATACAGAGAGATGGGTATTTAATCCATAAGTTATCAAGTAGATAAGGGTTAGTTTTCAGGTTTCCCTTAACTAAGCAGAATAGTATGTACTCATTAAGTGTACAATGTACAAGGAATATTTCAATATTCAGGGCCTCAGATAGGCTTAAGGGGGTTCAGGTACCCAATAATGATTAAGTGGCTTATGAGAACGATAAGCTTAGAACCTTATACTATAGGTTAAGTATCACATGATTAGTTACGTGATGAATGCATCAGATATGCATAGGTTCAGATGATGTATCAGATATACATATGTTAAGTTAAGATTATATTATAAGATTATGTTAACGTGTTCACCAGACTCCGGATTATGCCGGATGGGATTTCTCCGAAAGGGCTATCCACACGTATGTTAAAGATTAAGCATGTTCAGCAGACTCCGGGATACGCCGGATGGGACTTCTTCGAGAGAGAGTTGTCCACACAACGATAAGAGGAGTCCGGTGATTAGCCTCCGATAGAAATTTTCACCGGTTATCAGGGGAATGTGCTTCGGGGTTACTCCACTCGGGGGCATTCTGTAAAATGAACTCAGATAATAATGTTTGTTCAACGCTAACTTCTAACTTTATGTTATAAGTAAGATGAATATGTATATGTATTTATTACATAAGTTTATGACAATATAGTCATCAGATAATAGTTATCAGAAAGTGATCATAGGATGTCCCCAGATCACTAAGTATGAGAATATGACGAAGTAGTCACCAGTTATCAGGCAGTGATCTTAGGTCTCCCCTTGATCACTAGTTTAGCAGGATGTAGTTTAGTTTTTATGACTACACAGTTTAGCAGGAACAGGCAGATAACCCTTATGGGTAAGGTTAAAGCTTGGCGATCATATGTATCCCCAAGATTACCAAAAGTAGGCACGGCGACCCTAGGTTCCCCGTGGTTGCCAACAGTAGGTTGGGTGGAGCTCACTGAGAGATTATGTCTCATCCCACTCCTTCTGGTGCAGGTTTACAGGTTAGCAAGAGGTTCATGAAGATGTTTTTCAGGAGGACGCTGGATGGAGTGCAGTTGCTCGTCATGTACCAGCTCAGGAGTTATCAGACTTTGTATAAGTGTATTTTAGTGGTACTTGATTGGTTGTATAAATGAGCAAATTTGTATTCATTCAGCTGAGTTGTATATAATTATTATTGATAAATTTGATGTATCCAGTATCAGTTTAATGCACATGCTAATATTCTAGATAAAATTAGTATGGGTGTTACTATTGGTATCAGAGCAGGTCGATTCAGACTGTGTCATGGGTCATTAAAGATTCAATAAAAGTAGTGGGACCATTGGGTTCCAGATATTGTTCTAAGGGTCATATCTAGTTGAGCCTGATCAACTCAATCTAGTATATAACAGTTAGGACAAATGTCTGAGAGCTGAATGTGACCAAGGAGGAATGAAGCGTATGAAGAGCGTTGTTTAAGATGTCATATTTTAAGACAAGAATTGGCAAAGAAGTATTCAATGCCAAGTAGTGGTTTTCAAACACTAAAGATATTTAAGAATAAGGTGGAGTACCTTAAAACAGATGGACGCGTCATTGAGAAATGTCTCGTCTGAGGAGACATAAGGAGTAAGGAATTAGGGTGAGATTTTAGAGACGAAGTTAACTCGGAAAGACTATGAGTATGACTCCTTATGGAATACTCTGAGGAATGATTTGCAACCCATGAACTAAGATTTTGAGGTTAAAACGCAAGTTTCAGGATTCTGAGTTCTGCTACGAACGCAGAGCGACCAGGACTTTGCTCTGTGAAGCTTCAAACTCAAAAACAGGTTATAGTTTCACCCTTCAGACCCAGGAACTCATAATGAGAATTATCAGTTGATTACTGGAACCTCTAGACTGCCAGCAAGGATAGAGTGTGTAAGAATCGGAGGACTCGCACACTCGAACCGGATGAGAATTTAATATCCAACAGTTAAGAGATTTATTTATGGATTAAGTGAAATATTGGACAGATGAAACAGATTACCTTCCTTTATTATGAGTCATTAAGATGCTTTGTAAGATAAACGCCAGCGTAGCGATAAGTGAAGGAGACCCCTGTTAAGGGCATGACGTAAAGATTGAATCGTATGTTGTCGGATTATAGTAGACCGGTTTTGAGGAATAATCAGGAATTAGCCAAGAACTATTGTGAGGCTCTAGCATCAGGAAGATCATCACTAATGCACGAGTTAAAGTTAAGGTTGTGGTTAATGTAAGGAGTTCTATGTTTTCTTGTGATGGGTTCCTTACACAGGTATTCTGGAAAGCCGACAGGGATCACCTTATGTTTGTATGCTTTCTAGATGGTGGAAATACAGACCTTGGATTGCTCGAAACCATATGAAGAGGGCCACAGTCGATAAAACCTATGGAGAATTATTCAGATAATAAGATTATATTTGAATTGTGGGTGCAGTAACAAGTTATTGGAGGGATCCAATAGGAAATTATAAGTGTTGAAGTTTAAGATTAATTAATCGGGTACTCGAAGAGACGTAACCAATGTTTGGGCTTACAGGAGAGCCGGTAAAAGTTTGAATCTTATCCAGACGGATTATTTTCGGAGAAACCCGAGGAGTAACCAAGAGATATGATAAAGTTATGTGGACCTAAGTTGTCTTGGAAAAAGGTTATGGATGTGAAATCCTTACGGATAATTATAGAACGAGACTCGATTCATTAATGGATTCAGTATATGAAAGATGAGAATTTCCATAAGTCATAGAATGTTTCTAGAAGTTACCACAAGTAAATAATGTATGAACTTAAGTTGCTTCAGGTATGCTTTCAGTAGGGTTTCTGTAATATCCCGCTTAAACATGACTTTTAACAGTGTTACAGGAATTAAACGAACGCAATGGCAAAGTTGTAAATTGAGAGAAAAGTGGCTAATAGGATAAATATGAAATTTTCATATTTATCACTCATTTTCTCCTCTCTCAAAATCTGATCCTCTCCCTTTCCCCCTCTCTTGTCTCACGCCCCCATCATCAATCATCACCACCATCTTCCTTATCTCCATCCAAACTTGAGGAATATTGGTTAGAAGCTTAGCTTAAGGAGTTGGAAACAAGAAGAAGTTAAAGGAAAAGCAAGGAAAGATCAAGAGAGATCAAAGAGATCAAGCTAGGGTTTTGAAGAAAAGGTTAAACCAGCACCAATCAGTTGAGGTGAGCTCCCTAGGGGTTTATAGAACCCACTTTGAGAGATTTTTTTAAGAGTATTGTGTTTTTGAGTAAAGTTTGCATTTTGAACCCTAATCCCTTTTGCTTGCTAAATCCTTGTTCAAACTTGTTTTAATCAATCAATTCATAGTTGTAAATCATTCCTTATGATGTTATAGTGCTTGGGTATGCCTTATTATGTCAAAAATGGTGGAAAAATCATGTTTTGAACTAGTATTGAACTGTCAATTTCGCTCGGCGATCGCAGGGCGAGAATACGACGATTTTCACCAAAATTTCCCTGCCTCAAATCGCCCAGCGAAAGCATTTCGCCCAGCGAAAATGGGCAGCATATTTATGACTTTTTCTGCTTCGTCCTGTGACCTGTGCACGTGTCAGGCGAGGCTTTTGGTAACCATTTTCAAGGAAAACCTTATTTTATAAGAAAAACACCATTGTGGCATATCCGAGGCATATAACGTATGCGAAATGAATGAACAAGGTTTAGCGATGCAATAGGAGTATAAGGGACAATAGAATAGATAATCCTAAGACGGCATATGATAACGATATGTTGAATCCTTGATAGGATAATAGAATTTCAGAGTATGAGAATAGGAATTTAATGGTTTGATTCCATTACTTGTGAGTTGTTGACTCTTAAGGAAAAGTATATGACTTGAATAAGTCAAGAACCTATTTTAGGTGAACAAGGTTATAGATGTATTCGGATTAGAATACTAGAGTAATAGGAATGCTTCGGCATTTGGAGTTACAGATAAGATTATAGTGTTGGTTCCCAACAATTATAGGTGGCTTATGAGAACGATAAGCCAAGAATCATAAGTTATAGATTATAGTTACAGGAAGGTTATATGTTCATAGTTACAGATTATATGTTCATACGTTAAAGTTAAGGAATTAAAGATCAAAGATATTGGCGTGCTTGCACGTTTCACAGTCATAGGCATGTTCAGCAGACTCCGGGATACGCCGGATGGGATTTCTCCGAGAGGGTTATCCACATGCAATTTCATAGGGAGTCCGGTGCTAGCCTGATTGTCAGGAGTTTCATCGGGTCATAGGGAGACGTATCTCGGGGTTGCTCCACCCGGGGTGCCCTCCGTAAAATGAACTCAGATAATTGTTTGTTCAACGCTAACAGCTAACATAAAACTGCTATCGAACTGTGTATATGTTTTATGTTTTATAGTTATAGTTAAAGTTACAGTTACAGTTATAGTCACAGGAAACTCATAGTTATAGTTATAGACAGTTATCAGGAAGTGGTCCTAGGTTTCCCCTCGATCACTAAGTCATAGATACAGACATGATCACAGTTATGGATTTAGGCAATTATAGTTATAGTCATAGGCCGTTATGGCAATGGTTATAGGCAGTTCTAAGCTATAGTTACAGAAAAACTTATAGTCAAAGACAGTTAAAGACTTGGCGATCATAGGAAATTCCCGAGATTGCCAAGGTAGGCATGGCGACCCTAGGTTCCCTGTGGTTGCCAACAGTTGGTTGGGCTAGAGCTCACTGAGACATTATGTCTCATCCCATTCCTTCTGGTGCAGGTTTACAGGTAAGTCAGAGGTTCGTGACGAAGATCTTTATAGAGGTACTGGATGGAGTGCAATTTGCTCGTTGTGTACCAGCTCAGAGGCTTAATGGACATTTGTAAAAGTATTGTATCAGTATTGGACTATTGTACAAACGAGTAAACATGTATTTATTCTGTTGTGTTGTAATATTACTATTGAAATTTTTAAATGTATCCAGTATCAGTTTAACGCACATGCTAATATACTAGTTAAAGTTAGTATGGGTGTTACAGTTTCTGAAATGTTTAAGTGATTATACATGTTTAGCTGACCATGAGACGATTACCAAATTCAGAATATGGAGATTAAAATTAGAACCAGTGTCTAAACTATTTTGTCAGGAGCATTGTTGGGCTCGTAGCAGTTGCGGGAAACTGCTTACAGGTTTTGGCGTATTTTCGCGAGAACAAGTATATTGTTCATGTCCGGAAGGAAACACAAGTCAGGTGATGACCAATCAGTAGGTTAACAGGTGGTTTAAGCCACAAGAAAATTAGCGAACGTAAGATGATTCTGCTATGATAGCTACAAGTCATTAAGGAACAAGTCAGCCAAAGAATTTAATAGCGGTGTATTACCCCTATTCCAAGGTGTATTGTTAACCAGAGTCGCGCAGCGGAGAAGTAATCCAAGGATGGATTAACGAACAATTCTAAGCTGAAGCTTAGGGAACAAGGATGCTTGTGAAGTCCTTATCAGATGTACCGCAGGAAAGGCAATAAGTGCCCAATTATTGAACCACAGAATATCAGTGAGCAGTGACGACTCGAACTTGTTATAAGTTCTAACAGGAAATTTTAAAAGTTAAGCCGAGGGATATTTCAAACCTCGAAACTCAAGAGAAATGGAAATCGAAGCAGTTTAAGATTATGTGGTAAGAAATAAGAAGGATGTGTTTCTAGCACAATAAGCCTAGAACAAGGGAAGTCACCGCTAATACGGTAATTTAGCTTTTTTTTTAGCTCAGTAACTTCAAGTGGACTTGAAGAGTAAGTTTAGTCAAAAGGATTAAGCATAAGGCAACATTAGTAAAGGTTGCACTTGTAAGATGATATTTTCGAAATTGAAGCATTGATCATAAACAACAATGCAGTGGCATATGAGTTTAATCCACGTTGTACCCACGTTATGTCAATATGTCACATGTATCAGGTTATGTTTAGTATTATGTATACTTATCAGGCAGTGCTTAAACTACTCAGATAGTAGTGTAGCAGATTTTCAGTTATCTGACATGTTTTGGCAATGGTGGTACGCAGTCAGGAATGGTTAACTAGGAAGGTTTTGACCAGAACAGGTTTGTTGATATCAAATATATCTTAGCTGAAGAGTTCGGAAATTCTTGAACTTAATGTTCACCAGTAAAGGAAGAAGAACTTTTATGCAGATTAAAAGTCACTCGTAGTCTACAGTAAAGGGCTACGTAAGTTCAGGTTATGATTAAAGGATTAAAGATTAAGTGTGCTATTTTTGGTAGCAATCAAGTAGAGCTTTCTTTTGAAAACAAGGATCTTGAACTCGATGTTCAGAAATAAGAAATGGGTTCACGATATCGACAAGTGTAACCATGATCTATGTTATGTGATAATGTATGTTCAAGGAATAAACATGAGTTAAGAATAAGAAGAAGAACCCCAACTGATGTGGTATTGTCTCGAATATATTTTGATTAAGAATGACGTCCCGTTAGTTGGACGAGGATAATGTGATGTACTGTGTACCCGTTAGTAGTGTACGCGTGCTCGTTTATGTATGTAAGATTTGTGCTACGAATTGTTATATAAAGTTATGTGAGACGGCTTATACCACTCATCACTTGGACTAAACTCCCATAAGTTTTGGATTTATCGGTATAGAAAACATTAACGCTATGATTAAGGAATATCTTGAATGATGCAAGATTGTCAGAATCCTAGTAAGGAAGAAAGTTCCTAAGACTTTTTAGTACGCGTTATCGTTGACTAGTTAAGGCGGGACACGAGTAGCTTATAAGATTTCTCGAGCTCTTAAGGATTCCTGCAGTATTACACTAGGATGTCAGAAAGAAAAGAGCAGGTACCATAAGTGAAGCCTCCTCGTGTTTGGATAAGTGGAAGTAGTTGCAATAGACTTTACTTCCGTTTGAGAATACTCAATACCAGATGCTTTTCAGTGCAAGGATAATTCTATATAAAGAATGATACAATTGTAATGTAATAGATCTCTCGAAAACGTATAGAATTCAGTAAGGGAATCCAAGATTTAATAATTTTAAATTGGATTTGCAAGAAGTATGTCGAACAGGAGACATAGTCAAGTAAGATCGATATGTTGGTTCAGACAACCACACATCCTACCAGGTAAGAAATTATGTAATTTGCATCATGCCTTTCAGTTAGAAAAGAGATTGTCGCACGTTTTTAATTTACAGAGATGGAAACCATGGTTATGGAACAGTTTTAACCAGTCAGGGTTAATTGGAGTGCATGAATAATTTACGTGTCAGATCCCCAGAGTAGCTATGGAATCCCGATAAGCTTTTGTTTGGAGCTTTGACTGGTAGAGAAAGAGGTAGGATGGATCTATTCATTCATGATCTCAGGAGAATTCTAAATTTCGAGGACGAAATTTCTTTAAGGGGGGTAGATTGTAATATCCCGCTTCAGACTCAAGTATTTATCAGTATCAGAGGAATTACGAGTGGGTAAGGGCAAAATTGTAATTATGAGTTAGAAGGGCTTTATATAGGGATAAGTATGAATATTTCTTCATTTCCTCATTTCCCTTCTCTCTCTACAAGGTGGGAAAAGCCTCTCCCTCTCTCTCTAGAATTCGGCCCTCACCCCAGCATGCTCCAATCAATCATATTTCTTCCCAAAACTCTTGGTATATTAAGCAACCAAGCTGTTGGGAAAGATTGAAGCAAGAGAAGCTAAGGAAAACAAGTTAAGAAGAGGAATTCCAAAGCTAGGGTTTGGCACAAGGAAGTTTATCAAGACCAGCTATGTTTCAGGTGGGTTCCTTAGAGTAACAATTTACCCTTTTGGGTCAGTTTTGTGTGAGATCACAACTTAATTGCTAAGATTTAAGTAAAAGAATAGTTTTTCCCCTTTTTGATACATATGCTTGATCCTTGCTTAATCCTGGTTCACAGTAAGTTTTTATAGTTCAAATGAGTCCCTGGCATGTTTTCAAAGATCACTGGACAGTTGGGTACCAAGGTTTTCAAGATTAAACATGTTTTTCAGAAAATTATATGTTCTGCTACGGTCGCAGAGCGACGCCCAGGGTCGCAAAGCGAAGTAGCAGAGTTTTGCTACTATCTAACCTTCGCCAAACCATAGCCTAGACTTGACTCTGCGAAGCTTCAGACTCCGGCTTCAGAAGCTGACTTCAGAGTCTGAAGGTTCAGACGCAGGTGATCGCAGAGCGACACTCAGGGTCGCAAAGCGAACTTGCCTGCCAGAGTCTGAAGGTTCAGACGCAGGGATCGCAGAGCGACGCTCAGGGTCGCAAAGCGAACCTGCCCAGGATGGCATTTTATTACAAACAACTGTACCATGCCAATGATCTTTGATATACTTTGGGGTAAGGATACTCATGAACCTTCAAGGATTAAACTAGGATAAGGATAGGTATCATACAGAGAGATGAGTATTTAATCCATAAGTTATCAAGTAGATAAGGGTTAGTTTTCAGGTTTCCCTTAACTAAGCAGAATAGTATGTACTCATTAAGTGTACAATGTACAAGGAATATTTCAATATTCAGGGCCTCAGATAGGCTTAAGGGGGTTCAGGTACCCAATAATGATTAAGTGGCTTATGAGAACGATAAGCTTAGAACATTATACTATAGGTTAAGTATCACATGATTATTTACATGATGAATGCATCAGATATGCATAGGTTCAGATGATGTATCAGATATACATATGTTAAGTTAAGATTATATTATAAGATTATGTTAACGTGTTCATCAGACTCCGGATTATGCCGGATGGGATTTCTCCGAAAGGGCTATCCACACGTATGTTAAAGATTAAGCATGTTCAGTAGACTCCGGGATACGCCGGATGGGACTTCTCCGAGAGGGTTGTCTACATGCAAGTTAAGTTGTGTTCAGCAGACTCCGGGATACGCCGGATGGGACTTCTTCGAGAGAGTTGTCCACACAACGATAAGAGGAGTCCGGTGATTAGCCTCAGTTAGGAATTTTCACCGGTTATCAGGGGAATGTGCTTCGGGGTTACTCCACTCGGGGGCATTCAGTAAAATGAACTCAGATAATAATGTTTGTTCAACGCTAACTTCTAACTTTATGTTATAAGTAAGATGAATATGTATATGTATTTATTACATAAGTTTATGACAATATAGTCATCAGATAATAGTTATCAGAAAGTGATCATAGGATGTCCCCAGATCACTAAGTATGAGAATATGACGAAGTAGTCACCAGTTATCAGGCAGTGATCTTAGGTCTCCCCTTGATCACTAGTTTAGCAGGATGTAGTTTAGTTTTTATGACTACACAGTTTAGCAGGAACAGGCAGTTAACCCTTTATGGGTAAGGTTAAAGCTTGGCGATCATAAGTATCCCCAAGATTGCCAAAAGTAGGCACGGCGACCCTAGGTTCCCCGTGGTTGCCAACAGTAGGTTGGGTGGAGCTCACTGAGACATTATGTCTCATCCCACTCCTTCTGGTGCAGGTTTACAGGTTAGCAAGAGGTTCATGAAGATGTTTTTCAGGAGGACGCTGGATGGAGTGCAGTTGCTCGTCATGTACCAGCTCATGAGTTATCAGACTTTGTATAAGTGTATTTTAGTGGTACTTGATTGGTTGTATAAATGAGCAAATTTGTATTCATTCAGCCGAGTTGTATATTATTATTATTGATAAATTTGATGTATACAGTATCAGTTTAATGCACATGCTAATATTCTAGATAAAATTAGTATGGGTGTTACAATGTCAATGTTTCACGGTTGATCTTTCATACAAAGGTTTTAGTCATCTTATGTGGATAATATGAATGGTCAAAGGGTGTTGTCCCGCTTTGTAAATGCACCCTCCATCTAGATTTGAGGTTGCTCATTAGAGTCTCCTTCTCCACTCTATCATATTGTACTCCTATCTTATCCCTCACGAGGATGTGCGAGATGGATGACAAGTTTTTCCCTCGTTCATCTTCCATCTTCTTGCACCATATGTTTAACATTAGTGTATACTATTTTGTTGTAATAAACGTTATGTTAATATAAACATATTATTAATTATTTATCAAATAATAAAATGTGTTCAATTCTTGTTAGTTTGTATCACGTCTCTTTAAAATTTGTCATTTTAATACTTTGTCACTGTTTTGAATAAAGATTTGATGAAACACGAATTGAAATATAAAATCCAAAATACACTAAATACAAATTATTAAATTCGATTGAAGATAAAATGATCATTTTAAAGGACGTGTGACAAGTGGGTATGATGTTCCTTAAAAAAATTGCATAGGATGAGAAAATAAATTCTGATATTATAAATGAAAGATAGAAGTAGTAAGAGGAGGCAGTTTAAGTCTCACCCAGCAAGTACAGCTGTGTTCCAGAAATGCCCACGACCGCCAGACCCCATTCTCTCTCTCTCTCTCTGATGCTGATGATAGTGTGGACTGTGGAGTAGCTTTTACTTTTACTTTTCTATTAAAACCAAATTAATGATTATCTTCATCATTGCACTATTTCCTTATAATATACCGCAAGATGAAACCTAGCTAGAGTATTCATGAGATATTCAGAATCAGATCATTTGAGATAGGTAGCAATATAAAGAAATCAATCAGCATGGAAGCTCTGATATTTTGTGGGGAATGCTGCCTGGTCCAAGGAGATCAATATATGATTCACTGTCACAATATATACATACGTACTACTACCTTAAATTTTACTTCAAGCAATCCATGGAAACATATCCGTAATTTTCACACAAAAAGTTGAATTATTAATATCATTGAGTTAATTATTGTTTCCTCTTCGGACCAGGCTTCATTCCCCTCAATTACAGCTTCCTTCTAAACAAATTCTTGATCTTCTTTATGAGGTAGATCAGCTCTCCCTACGCTCCAGGTCAGTTATCAATCCTTACTTTTCTCAAAGATCTTTGTTATTTGTGGAGTTTTATTGGTGTGTGTGTGTGATTCACTGGTGGATCCCTTTAATGATGAAGAAATTTGACTTCACATCACATATGTCCTTTGTCTTCTTCTCTTCAACAGATCTAGCTATTTATAGGGAAAAGGTGACCATCATTAGTTTTTGATCTAGTTCTACATCTATTTTTGGGTCTTGTCCATCATAATTTGGTCCAAAATTCATATGATTAATTAATTATGCATGAGTGAGTTGTACTCATGATTCTGTATACTTATATTTATAGGTCTGTTTGCTTGTATATATGATCATATCATATGATATCCTTTTTCCTGGCTAGTTTTCCTAGGTTTTCATATATATATATATATATATATATATATATATATATATATATATATATATATATATATAACAAACTTCTTGCACTTTCATTTCGGGTATGTAAATATGCACCTATATATATTTGATATTTCATTAAATCTCGAAAACATACAGATCAATTATATATATAGATTTTTCAAGTTTGTTTCTTCTTGCAAGATAAAAAAAATTATATATATATATAGATTTTCAAGTTTGTTTCTTCTTGCAAGATAATTAATTTGTTTAAGGGTGTGAGCAGAATATTTAAGTTCTGATGGCCTGCCTGCCATCTGCCCTATTGATCTCAGCTTTATTGATTATAAAATTACTCTTGCTTCACTTTCTTTCTATTTTCTTTTCATTTTTTTCGATAAGTAATACATAAGTTTTATTTGAGTGGTAGAAAGACATTGATATTGAAGAAGGATAATAGTTTGAAGCATATAATTCTGTAGAATAGATGCTAATTTATTGCTATCTTTTCTTTCTTTCTTCCTTTATAAAAGAAGATATCTTTCTGCCTTCTTTTTCAAATATCTTTCTTTTCAATCTCTCTTTTAAGTTTTTTTTGAAGGGATCTCTCTTTTAAGTTCTTCTTTATGAATCTGCTAAATATATTATATTCCCTTGCTTCGTGACAAATTAATTCTAATTACGTTTCAATAATGTTTTATTATTCATATATTAAGTTATAGCACACTTAATTACCAGATTAATTCTTACTTAAGTTACACCGAGGCAAAAGTCTTGGAATTGGTTCCTGGGTTGGTAAAGTCGGATCTGCTTTCATGTTATAGTGTTTTTAATAATAATTGTTGATGACTGTGCTGCTCAATCAAAGTAATATGGAGTATAGTTTAACATTTTTGTCTTAAAACAAAAATATAGTCTAACATTTTGTTAGATTCATGTGCCTTGCTCTGCTATTTGATATATTTTAGGATCATTTTTCATGCGTTGTCCATATATCAAATCCAAAGATCTTTTATGTCAAGAATGTAATTGAGATATAACATCGCAAATTTGATCCCTATTTGAAACAATTCTTAGACCAAATTTTATTTATCTCATGACGCAACTCTCCATATTTTCCCTTGAGAACAAGAGTTAAGATAAAAAGAGGAGAAACTATTGGTACGTAGACCAATAATTCAAATGGATATTGAAAACTATATAGATTAAAATAAATGTTATTCATAGATCTAAACGTGAATTAGCCTAGCAGAAGAAACTTTTTTTTAGGGAAGCCTAGCAGAAGAAACTAATCATATACAATGAGATTAACCATCATTGGAGAAAATACGTGAAAAAATTAAATAAAAATCTTTCTAGTTAACACATGCCTTGAATTAATAGATTTAAATAACCTTAATTTGTTCTATCAACCAATTAATTTATGTTTGTAAAATTATTATTAATTGATACATGGTGGAATGAAAAATTATTTATGTTGAATATTCATGTAAATGGTGAATACATGGTTGATACAGTTATTTATTAAAATTCTTATTATCTTTTATTTTCATTTATAAATTTGTTTCGTGAAATAACTCAATTTATCTATACTATATATAAAGATAATAACCCATTTTGGAAGGTTTTTGGGCTGAATTTTTTGTTATTTCAATTATACCCTTAAACAAATTTTCTAATAATAATGTTATATTATTGGTGTTATTAAAAAAGATAAGAATTTTTATTATATTTGTTATATTATTGTTGTCAATGAAAAAGATAAATATGGTTTGTTGAGTTTGTTACATTTGAAAGTCACAAATATATATATATATATATATATATATATATATATATATATTATAAAATATTCTTTGTAATTTACACGCAAATTTCTATAAAATATTGTTGATAATCTACACGCGTTAGCGCAATAAAAAAATAGCGGAAAGACGGGCATTCATGTGCCCGTCTTTTCGCTAGTCACTCATAAAGGAAATTAGGAGGACGGAATTAAAATCTATCATGAATGAATTTTTCTGCTGATCTAGAATATAAAGTTAATTTATCAGTAATATAATTTATTGGTTTTTTGGTAAATTGTAAATAATTTGAGTGTAGGTTTGCTTTCACTTTTAGATGATCCAAAATTTATTTTAGAGATGTAGAATTGATTTAAACATGTTTGGTTGCTCTCAAATATAATTGATTTTCTCTCTAAAATTGATTCTATTTGAAGTGAAAAATTAGACTTTGATTTCAAAGTTGATTTTAACATTTAAATTTATTGTTCAACTTATTTTTATATGAATATCCAAACATAAGTAATTTTACATTCAAGTCATTTTTATTCACGGTCAATTTTTCAATTTTTGTCAACACAAAACCAATCATACACATAATACCACAATAAAATGAAATGAAAAAGATAGTATCTTCGGTCACTATTATAAACAAAAATATATTTTTTAGGTTCATTGAATAAATGATGTACGTAGTTTATATTAATGACCACATACATCACTCATTCAATGATCTAAAATTAGTTTTTTGTTTATAATAGTAAATGAATGAGTAGCTTTTGAGTTCTGGCAATCCATTTGCATCGTTCTTTCTCCCTTTCATTGCTTAATTTAATTTATGTATCATCAATTTCCTCAAAATTAGATGATGCTGCTTTGCTGCTGCATAATGCTACACTCTATCCAAGCCTCGATAAAGGGACTGTCAGTTTGCTTGGTTATAAAGACAAAGCTTCATGGCAAATGTGGATAAAAAAAGAAGCCTGGCTCTAAAGTACTGATGAGGTCTCAGCTAGACCCTCTTTTATTTTTCTTGTCTGCGAGATAAAGATGCCTTTCTCTGATCTTTTACATCCCAGCGATACAATTAAAAGCATATTAATCCGGTTGCTCTCTGAAATCAAATTGGCCGTTTCATTTCAATCATTTGGTTTTTTATTTAAGAAAATAGATGATGCACCGACTGTAAATTAATTTTATACTGACAATATAAATTAATTTTGCTATGGGCATCTTATGAACATATTGTATTTAAGATGTTTTTGAAGTGCGGTTTAGATCGATTTTGCAATATATAATAATGTTGGTGGTGTTTATCATGTGTTGACTGTGGTGGAGCCGGTTGGTCAAGAGGACAATAATGCTATTATTTGGAAGAAAATAGTTCCGTTTAAAGTTTCTCTTTTTGCTGGCACTTACTACGTAATCGGATCCCTACAACGGACAAGCTAGCTAGGCGAGAAATTATTCCATTTGAAGCTACTTTGTGCGCGAGCGGATGCGGGATGTCGAAAGTATTAATCATATGCTTCTGAGCTGCAACATTTTTTAGAGTATTTGGAGCCTAGTTAGGCAGTGGCTCGGAGTGCACTCAGTGAATACGATATACTTGTCTGATCATCTTGTGCAATTTGGTAATTTATGAGGCTTTTTTAGAACTATTCAATCTTCTTTGGTTAGTTTGTGTTTGAGTTATTTGGAAGAAAAGAAACACTCACATTTTTCAGCATAAGGAGGACTTGATATCTCACTTGTTCCGTATAAAGTTAACTTAGCTCTTGATCTTTATCTTTGATGGCTTAATCATATTATGTGTTTTGGGTTTGTCACTTAGCTTATAATAATCTATGTTAGTTTTTCAATTGTTGTTTTGGTATTGTAATTAATTGTTTGTACTTTGATTTCTATCGTTACACTTCTTGTGTTGGGTAGAACTCTTTGTTTGGTTAATATATTTTATTTTGGTTTATTAAAAAAATGCAATATATAATACTAATACAAGAATAAATAAGTATTAAATTTTACTTTTGTGGTTTAGTTTGGTTTGATTTGATTTTGAAAAAAGTGATCGAAAATTGATCTGATTGATCGGTTTTTACAAAACAACATTTAAACACGTCTAAAAATATATTTTTTTGTTTTCGGTTTTTTTGAATCGATTTGCTGTTTTGTTTTGCATTGATTTGATCAATCAACCTTTCTAATTGTATTCCGTCAAATTTAAAATTAATTGTATAACACGGTATATTGATGATTTTTATTGGAGGAATGTCTAGGCATACCCATTAAACTCTTTTTATTTCAAAATTATTGGACCACTAATTTAATTACGGTTGACTAAAGTGCCAAAAATGTGAAAATTTTTATGATGATTACTAGTGGGATGCAGGTGTGCAACAGACACACAAGAGGAATATAAGTTTTTTAGAATAATACAATGGGTGTAACAGAAAGTGATCCCTGAAAATTTGTCGTTATGGTATGCATTTGTTGGCAGAATCATATACCCGATTTCACTTTTCCTTCTTTTTCCCACTAAAGGTCCAATTACCATGTTACCAAAAAAATATTCCAATTACTATTAGTTAGTTATCGCCTCAAAAAAAAATTAGTGTTAATTAGTTAACTTCGTTGGTGTATAGGAGAATCTGGTATGGGGTGATTAAAATAAGGTTGTCAACCGACAGTTCGTTTTTGTTAACAAATTAAATTGCAAGAGATGCATCAGAGGCCAAGTGAAAAGATACAGGTTTCACTTTACAACAATAAATTCTAGTTGACAACTTGGGTACCATCAATAAAAGGTGGATAACACAACCCATGCTGAGTTGACACCAATCAAAATTATTTGTTTGTTTTCTATTATTTTTAACGTTGTATAAATACATTGTTTTGATTGGACCAACTCAACATGGGTAGTATTACTCATCTTTTATTGATGGATAAACAAGAATTTCCCTAAATTCTATATTCATAACACTCACTTGTAAGATTTATGTGAGTCCGACAATTTTAGGTTGATTTATTTCGAAAGTTGTTTCACCAAATATAAAAGAGTGGTGTTAGAGACTTAGAGTGTGTAATGGGACGAACCTAAACGGTGATATGATTATCATTTGTGTCATCCAATAACAAAGTTCATTAATAATAGCTATTATTTTTTCCACCTTATCGCATTCTCACGCGTCCTATTTTTTTCTTCAACTCTTTGTTCGGATTTTATAATCCGAAAACCAGTTTAGATTATAAAATCCGGATTGTTCTTAAACTGTTGGACCCTAGAACACCTTGGATATGTTTGTGTAATCTTTGTACTAATACATTTCAGATTATATAATCTGAAGCCATTTTAGTCATTTCGGATTATATAATCCAAACAGTGTCAAACACCCCAGAAAAGTCTAACTTTGGCGTAAAAAAAAGGTAAAAAAAGGTCAATTTTGGATTATATAATTTGGAATGTCATAAAACATTTCAGACTATATAATCCGAAATGTATCAGTACAGAAAGACAAAACCTTTTTTTTTGCTGAAACATGTATATGGTAAAAAAATTGCTTCCAAATGATATAAACATGCATTCGTTCGTATAAAATAAAGACTTAAATAAAAACGATAAGAAATAACACAATTTTCAAACATTAAATTTAAAACTGAAATTATCCAAATGTTACAAAACAAACCAAATGTTCAAACATAAAATGCAAAATTAATGATTATCCAAAGGTTACAACATCATAAAACTAAAACTAACCTCTGCCACCCCCACCCCCAACAACACGCCTACGACGATAAATCTGCCTTACATGAATCTCCTCCAAGATTGCTTCCAAATGACACCATTGATCAGACCCTTGCTCCACCACATCACTGGCCATGACGGGATAGACATAGTCTCTAATACGACCCAACCTTCCGGTCAGCACCAAGTACCCCTGCTCTCCATCCTGCTCAACAACAATCTCATCAAGGGCCTCCTGCTCGGGTGGCCTCTAGGCATGAACAACCTCGCCCGAAAGAATGATGCGTGGATGTGAGATGGAATAAAACCATCTGATGTATCCTTGTGACGTCTCCACACCAGTCAAAGCAGCGAGCCCCAAGTCCTGAGGTGTCAGCATATGATCAAGATAGTGCGCATAGCGGTAGCTGATCTCCGATAAGGTCGTCTGGAGAGATGCAATCTCGCATGGATGTCTGGGGATGGTATGTACATACCTAAACTGGTGAAGCACCCGCTCCGGCAGATATATCGCCATACGATTACCATATCTGAGCCATCCAGAATAATGGTTGACCCACTCAAACAGACATGTCTCACGGTGTTCAGCATACGGGTACATGATAACACTCCCCAGATCCAACGAATCCAGATGCGTTCTGTATTCGTCTGGTGAAGACAGACACCTGAGCGGTAGATACATTAATGCACATGGATGTTGATGGTCAAGATATCCACCACATGCATCTCTGACAACCATACCTCTGAAGTGTTGAAAGATCCAAGCCTGCAACAAAATCAACAACATATAAATATATAAACAATCAAGACATACAGATGAATAAACAGGTAGTCCATTATTATTTATTTATTTATTTATACCTGCAACAAAGATAAGTATCCTGGAAGATGCATGGTCTTATAATGGAAGACATTGTTAAGCTCTTTGTACAGGTGTGCAAGGGCAGCAGCTCCCCGTGCATAATCAGATACAAGCTCCAAGTTTCTAAAGTACCTCCAATAAGAAACATCCACATAGTGGGAGTTCTTGTCAGTGATGATGTAACACTCATATAAAGATTGCCTAGGATCTTATACGAGTATTAAAACTTAGTACTGGATACATTAAAATTTTCAATAATAATAATACAAATACAACTGAATGAATACAAATTTGCTCGTTTATACAACCAATCAAGTACCATAAATATACACTTATACAAATGTCCGATAAACTCCTGAACTGGTACATGACGAGCATCTGCACTCCATCCAGCGTCTCCCTGATGTCTTCATCTCGAACCTCTTGCTTACCTAAAAACCTGCACCAGAAGGATTGGGATGAGACATAATGTCTCAGTGAGCTCTAGCCCAACCTACTGTTGGCAACATCGGGGAAACCTAGGGTCGCCATACACTAACTCTTGGCAATCTCGGGGATTCATACGATCGCCGTCATTCTCTACATAATTCGCGATCAAGAGATAAACTAGGATCGCTATAAGTCTTTATTTTATGCTGAACATATACATAATCTCATACTTAGTGATCTGGGAACATCCTATGATCACGTTCTGATATCTGATGACTACTTCGTCATAACTCATAATACAATATATACGTATATACATATAATCATCTTTCTTGTAACATTAAGTTAGAAAGTTAGCGTTGAACAAACAATACTTATCTTGGTTCATTTTACGGAGTGCATCCGGGTGGAGTAACCCCGAAGTACATCTCCCATCATACCGGTGAAATTCCTATTATCGTCGTGCAGGACTTACATAGAAATAATGCATGTCCACTACTAACGGGGAACCTCGACTCCACTACTAGCGGGGAGCCTGAGAATCACGACTTAACTTATCCTTTGCCGTGTAGGACTTACATCCGAAGAACGCCTAACCACTACTAACGGGGTACCTTAACTCCACTACTAGCGGGGAGTCATAGAGTCACGACTTATCATTAATTAGAATATTCTTATTATTCTTAAATATAACTTGAAATCTTACGTGTGGATAGCCCTTTCAGAGAAATCTCATCCGGCATAATCCGGAGTCTGCTGAACACGTGTAATCTTTATAATTAAATTCTTAACTTGTTACTCGTATGTATATATGATACATTGCATAATCTCTGTGCATATCTAATGCATTCATCACTAATTAATCGTGTGATGCTTAACCTATAATATAAGGTTTTATGCTTATCGGTCTCATAAGCCTTTACTTGGTTGTTGGAAATCCAACCCTTAAGCTTATCTGAAGCTTTGAATGTTGAAACATTCCTTGTACTCTTATGCACATAATGTGCACGCTTAAAACTTGCTTCCCTATCAAGGGACTTAGACATATCGTTATCATATGTCGTACTTAGGGATTTATTATCCCACTTACTTAATTGTTGGGAACTAGGCCCCTTCGCTTACTTGAAGCCTATAGGTAATCACTACCCTTTGTCATAATTAACGTCTAAATCCCTTAGGGATTAGAACCTTAATGTCGTTGAAATATCAAACCCCACTCTCATGTTAATACAAGATAAGTCTATGACCTTTTCTTCCATTATTAAACGTACAAAGACATTCTGGCACTGTGAGGATGGTTTTCTGGCCTTAAAACATATTTCAAAAATGGGGTGACAATCTGTAATTTTTGTGGCACAATGGCCTATTGTCGTGGCACGATGGTGCCCAGATCTTTATGATCATGGCACGATGAGTTCCATCGTGGCACGATAAATCCAGAGTTGCCAGGCCCTGTAGCTTTTCCAGCAAGTTCAAACACGAATTTAAACAAAATCACAGCACCAGCAAGTCAATATACATCAAAATCAAGGGTTTTAGACTAGAAAGATCATAACATATCAAGTATTAACTAAAGGGAAACTAACATATAAGAATTGAACTTAATCATTCAAGTTTTCTTCACCTCTCAAAATTTCCCAATAAGGGTAAAATCATAGGGAGCTCACCTCAATTGCTTGCTTCGATTCCTTGCCAAGCTTCCACTCCAAAACCTTAGCTTGATTCATCTTATTTCCTCTTGATTCTTGGCAAGCTTATTCAAACCCTAGATCCATTCCCTTCTTTTCTTCCTTGTTTTCCTTAGCTTTTCTTGTCTCAAAACTCCCAAAAGTGTGCTTGCCCGTGTACTTGACCATATGGGAGGATGATTAAATAAAGATGGAAGTGAGGAGGGGGAGAGGATGGCGTGAGGTTTAGAGAGAAGGGAGAGGATTGATGTTAGAGAGAGGAAGAAGGATGAAGAATGAAGTAAATAATGGCTCTTGCCATATATAAAAGCCCATAAGCGGTAATTACCGAATTGCCCTTTATTAAAATATCTCTGATACGACGTCTCGTCACTGATAATTATTCGAGTCATGAGCGGGATATTACGAGTAGCTCCATTGGTAGTGGGAATGCATTGAACTTGTACTTAAGCCCCAGGTACAAAGTTCGATTCCCACGGAAGGCAAAAACTCCACATGGGGGGTGGAGAAGGTCGTGAGTACATCTCGGTCCTTGAAAGATAGGGAGGCCAGCCCATAAGGGAGCCAGCCGGATGTTACAAAAAAAAGCGTCTTTTTTGTAACATCCGGGATTTGGCAACTAACGGCCCCCGCGATGTACTCATGGTCTTCTCCACCCCCCATGTGGAGTTTTTCATGCCTTCCGTGGGAATCGAACCGTGTACATGGGGCCTAAGTACAAGTTCAATGCATTCCCACTACCAATTGAGATACTAGCTCAATTGGTAGTGGGAATGCATTGAACTTGTACTTATGCCCTAGGTACACTTTTCGATTCCCACGGAAGGCGGCAAAAACTCCACATGGGGGGTGGAGAAGACCATGAGTACATCGCGGGGGCCGTTAGTTGCCAAATCCCGGATGTTACAAAAAAGGCTAGCTCAATTGGTAGTGGAAATGCATTGAACTTGTACTTAAGCCCCAGGTACAGGGTTTGATTCCCACGGAAGGCAAAAACTCCACATGGGGGGTGGAGAAGGTCGTGAGTACATCTCGGTCCTTGAAAGATAGGGAGGCCAGCCCGTAAGGGAGCCAGCCGGATGTTACAGATGAGCGTGATACCCACCAAGTAGATCAAAAATATGCGGAGAGACTTGTCTCGCTTCTGCTGCATCTCAACCAACTGACTAGCATGATAGGCCTCTTGTGCCTCCCAAAGACGCTCATTGAAAATATCCTTCAAGAAGCTAAACCGTGAATGTCCACCTTTTGTCTTTTCCACCTCATTCCATGCCTCACCCGCATCAACCCCCAACAACTCCATCATCAGCTGAACAACATCAGCCCTGGGCATACTTTCGTGGGACAAGAGCATACCCTTGATGGGAATTCGAACTCAAACACATTCAGTTCTCAGAAGAAAAAAAATTCAAACTCAAACACTTGCATGCAGAGGGAATGAGACCTAACTTTCACTTTGGTGTTTGATAAAGCTTCAAATGTGATGATTTTGAGCAAAAAAAACTCCAAGATTCGACCAATTTATGGGTTTCAGATTTTGGGATAAGGGGAGAGAGAAAGTGAAATGTAAAAGTAAAACTGTAAAAATGAGAGAAGTTGCTGATCTTCCTTTAATATATTGAAAGTTTTCAGATTTTATAATTCAAACTGGTTTTCAGATTCTAAAATCTGAAGGGCATTTTTGGAAAAAAAAAATAGGGCGCTTGAGAACCTCGTAGGGTGGGAAAAGTAATAGCTTTAAGAATATGATATGGAGACTCAATAAACAAGTTAAGTCCAAGTCCACATCTTAGATGGTTGCTCTTTTGATCCCCCTATTTGCTCTTTATCCTTATAAACAATATTTGAGAGCTTTTAAAAACACCAAAAAAAACGTTCAGAGGTTATCTTCCGAATGGTTTGCACATTTTTCAGGGACCAAAAGAGCAACTCTCCTCATCTTATCACACAGTGCAATACAAGATCCGATCTCCTGCACCATCTCAATAGACAGTGATACGACTGCAAGTACACAAGTATATCGTAACAATAAAAAGTATCAATCTCATGAAGTTGTGATTATCAATGTACCTTTTTCTCCTAAGTGTTTGGCTAGATTTTATATTAATTTTTTTTAGAGTTCATGTTTGATTTAGTTTTGAAGATATGCAAATTAATTAAGTGTTTTGGGATCATCAAAGTTCATCACTACATTAATGGAATATTTTCTAATATTATGAGAAATCATTGCCTAAACATGAGGTAACTCAAAATATTGTTTGTCCTATTTCAAGAAACAGAGTGTGCGTCTTACCAATTACATAGCTCCATATTCTCATGGTTTCCATGTTGGCAAGACTCATTGAGCCGTATTACTAGTTTCATCCCAAAAACATTTAGGCTACTCTCATATTTCAAGCCTTTGCCTAGCTTTATTTTTCTAGCAACCTTATTGTCTTTCAACAAGAATGTTGTCTTGATTTTTCTTAAAAACATTAAGGCTAGATTAGGGTTTTCAATTCTCACAACAAAACAAGAATGTTGTCTTGATTTTTCTTAAAAACATTAAGGCTAGATTAGGGTTTTCAATTCTCACAACAAAAGAAAAGAAAAGGATCGTGAAAGTTCTACATATAACTACTTTCCATAATCTCAAGACAAGAGAAAGACTACTCACTCATCATTGTGATGGGCTTCTTAATAAAAAACAAAGGCACAAAAAGAAAATAAAGAAACTTTTATTAAAATTAACAAGAACTAAGTACAAAAGTGTATGATTTTACGGTGAAAAGTGGTTAAAAAATTAATGCAAACTAAACCTATTTATAGCCTAGGCACTAATGATCTTGTGCAATACTCATTGATTACAAGTCTTTTGAATGGCATTTACACATGATCAACAAAATTGAATTCCTTAGGCTGTTACGGTCGTAACCTGGCGTTATGAACAACAATAACATACTCTACTTTTCTGGGTTTGGGGCCCAAGCCGAGTAGGCGGCCATCTTTCAACATAAGCTTCTCTTCAAGGCTTACCATGATCCTAAGATCATCTCCAATGATACAATCCAATATTTATATTTTAACTGAGTCATAAATATCACGTCATCTTGAAACAACTCATTCAAATTTTGCTCCAATGATACAACTCATGTTAGGTCCCATAAATTTAACTATAATTTTATATTTTATTTATTTTTAATTGATTACAAATATTGATATTTGTAAAAACCAATCATTTTTTATTGGTTCAAATTTATTTTCTCTCAAAAATAGAACCGACCTATTATACCCTTAAATTGAGATAATATGTTTGAGTCTCGGTGACAATAAATAATGAACCTCCCACGTTAGGTTCAAACTATAGTTTGGCATGCTATAAGAGTTTAACCATTTCTACTAGATTGCACATGTGACTTACAGTAATAATAACTAACTAGTAAAAGACTCGTGCGAAACGTGAAATAATTATATAAAAAATAATTAGATTGTTAATATTGTAGAATGTTTATGAATATTAAATGAAAACTATGAGTATTGATGTAATGTTTCAATTAAATAACTTTTTATTTTATATACAAAAGAGTGTTCAATGTTTGCACCGCACCCGTTGCAGATTTTATGTACTTATATCTGCATAAACAAATTTTTATATACATATATGAGAAAGTCGATATGATAAAATTTTGAAAACTCGTGACTATTTTCAAAATATCAACATTAATGTAGTGTGTCCATCAAATTAATTTTTATTTTATATTTAAAACACCGTTAAATATTTAAACTGTACTCATTGATGATTTTTATAAAAATATATGAGAAAGTCGATATGATAAAATTTTGGAAACTCGTGACAATTTTCAAAATATCAACATTAATGTAGTGTGTCCATTAAATTAATTTTTATTTTATATTTAAAACACCGTTAAATATTTAAACCGTACTCATTGATGATTTTGTATGTTTATATATGCAGAAGAAAATTTTTATGTATCGATATGTGATAGTCTATATGATAAAATTTTGAAAACTCGTGACTATTTTCAAAATACCAACATTAATGTAGTGTTTCTATTAATTAAATTTTTATTTTATAAGCAAAACACTGATCAATGTTTGTACCGCACCCGTTGCAGATTTTATGTACTTATATATGCATAAACAAATTTTTATATACATATATGAGAAAGTCGATATGATAAAATTTTGAAAACTCATGACTATTTTCAAAATCAAAATTAATGTAGTGTTTCTATTAAATAACTTTTTATTTTATATGCAAAAGAGTGTTCAATGTTTGCACCGCACCCGTTGTAAATTTTATGTATTTATATCTACATAAACAAATTTTTATATACATATATGATAAAGTCGATATGATAAAATTTTGGAAACTCGTGACTATTTTTAAAATATCAACATTAATGTAGTGTGTCCATTAACTAATTTTTATTTTATATTTAAAGCACCGTTAAATATTTAAACCGCACTCATTGTGATTTTATATGTTTATATATGCACAAGAAAATTTTTATGTATTGATATGTGATAGTCGATATGATAAAATTTTGAAAACTCGTGACTGTTTTTAAAATATCAACATTAATGTAGTGTTTCTATTAATTAAATTTTTATTTTATAAGCAAAACACTGTTCAATGTTTGCACTGCTCTCGTTGCAGATTTTAAATGTTTATATGATCCGCACAAACATATTTTTATACGTATATGAGAAAGACGATAAGATAAAATTTTGAAAACTCATGACTATTTTTAAAATATCAACATTAATATAGTGTGTCTATTAAATAAATTTTTAATTTATATTTTAAACACCACTAAATATTTAAACCGCACTCGTTGAAGATTCTATATGCTTATATATGCAAAAGAAGATTTTTATTTATCTATATGTGATAGCTGATATGATAAAATTTTGAAAACTTGTGACTACTTTTAAAATATCAACATTAATGCAGTGTTTCTATTAATTATATTTTTATTTTATATGCAAAACATTGTTCAATGTTTGCACCGTTCCCATTGCAGATTTTAAATATTTATATCTGCAGAAACAAATTTTATATAGATATATGAGAAAGTCGATATGAGAAATTATTGGAAACTCATGATTATTTTCAATATATAAACATCAATGTAGTGTTTCTATTAAATAAATTTTAATTTTATAACCAAAACACCATTCAATGTTTGATAGATGATTATAAAATTAAGGAGATTATAAGTTTTAATAAGGACGATTATAAAATTTTGATGGACTTCGATTTTTATATATTGCGAGTAAAAGACGATTGTGAAATTTTGCCCCACTTCGATTTTTATATATTGCTAAGAGATGACAGAGGCAAGATTTGGTCGAGGTTCAACTAAACCCCTAAACATTCTACCAAAAAAATACTAAACTTAAAAAAAAAATATGTAAATAAATTTGTATATTTTTTTTATTTGGAACCACATAATTTTTTTACGCCACTAGCCCAAAAGATCGAAGAACTGCAAAATTTAAAAGTCTAAGCCACAATTTGGCTCCGCCTCTACTAGTCAATGAAAATGGTGACATTAATTGATTGATATAATAGACTTTCCATGCATGCCATGTTGATCCCTTAAAAAAAAATTACATGCCATGTTGATTTTTTTTTAGGTAATGCCATCTTGATTATTTAATCACTTCTCCTTTATAAAGTAAAATTTCAATTTCTACAAAAAAAACAGTAATTTAAAATGGAAAATTTAAAATTCGGGTCAAATTCAAAATTCAAGATTCATAATGACAAATTCATTGAAACAAATAGTACTATGTAAAAATTATTATTGGATAATTGCTCAGAAAAATTATTATTGGATAAAAAATATTTTTATTCTAAATAAGCCGAAATTTACCAAAGGATGGTACTACTCCGTCCCAAAATATAAACAAAAATAAACCAAATACATTAACTTTTGAGACGGAGAGAGAGTATTTTATAACGTATGGGAAAAGAACTACTATTTTACAGAGAAGCCTAATCCAAATTCCACGTAACAGAACCTAAACATCGTTCCATCAAAAAAAATAAAAAACTAAACATTGTAATTAAAAAATAGTAGTCACTTAACAGTAACTTATTTAGAAATTATAATCCATATAACTGAATCTGATATTGGCACCTGAGCTCCCAAACAGGCGTAAACATACACAACACAGCAAAGCATTGAATTTGTTTCTGTCTACATTAGTTGTCATTTCACTATTTCAGTACTATTCTTTCGTCAAATAATTGAGTACAAAAATCCCAAAATCTGTTTCGTAACTCAATTTGAGTCAACAAATCAAATCACTTCACACCTCATGCTACTTAATCAACCACCAAATCAAACCATAAATGCTTAATTCCCTAAATTTAACAACTGGTATTACTAATAATTTTCTCCTAAAAAACAACTAATAATTTTCTCCTAAAAAACAATAAACTAATGATATTGTGGTATACTTTCCCAGTGCGCATGTTGTGCATCAAAAATCAAAACAATGGTAACAATTAGGATACATAACAATTAACAACCATTAATAGTATAAACCAATGGAATTTCATCGTATATTCATTCGTATATAATATAGCATACCCTATATATAGGACAAAATAAGACCAATATATCCAAATAAAGCAAAAATTATTTTGACGATCGGGTCCATTAGCCAATATAAGATTGTAAATATCAAAGAGAAATAGGAAAACAAAGATTATTAATTAATCTAAATTATACGATTAGTAAAATACAACCCACTACCCCATTAATAATCCTTTATTAATTAACCAGAAAAGAAATGGCAAGATATAGTTGTCGTTAACCGCAAAAGACCGAAAATAAAGGATCCTTCTCATTACACCACAAAGCCAGCTTTCTTCCTCCGATCCAAAAGGAAAAGAAAAAGAAAAAAAACCCTCTCTCTCTCTCTCTCTCTTTCTCTCTCTGTGTTTGTATGTGCTAAACTCTCATCATAATCCTCTCCGCCAGGTTTTAACTCTAATCATCAAATTAAAAAACCCAAATCTTTTTGTAGCTGTTTCTCTCCCACCGGTTGGGATTAGTGGGGAGACAGAGAAACAAAACACATTCATCAAAGTGGTTCCTCTTATCCCCGCTGTCCCATCCGGCCCACAATTAAACCCTATCTATGCCTTTTCATTCTCATAACAACCTCCTTATTCATCTCCCATGCTTAACCTCACTCTCTCTCCACCACCAGTTCCACCACCACCACCACCTGAATCAACAACTACAACATCTCACCCCAACAATCACCATCTCCAAGTAATTATAATTATTACCATCCAACATCATTTTGTGGGGTAACCTTAATCATCAATGATATGATTTATGTAATATAAAAGAATATATAGATTGATCGATGTTGTTCATGAATACTGTATCACCAATCCTTACTTCAGCTTTCGACCTCGCCACCGTAACATTAATCTCATCCTTAATAGTCCTCTCCGTTTTATCTCTTTGTTTCATTTTCCACCTCCGTTTCAAATCTAAATCTTTAACCTATCTCCAAGGCTTTAACTCCCTTTGGACCGTACGTTTCCTCCTCGTACTTTTCATCTTCTTCTGGTCCATCATCGAACTTTTCCGGTTACCTTTTTTCCGTCGAAAATATCTATATCCATTTTCACCCTCCCTAGGTATTACTCAACAAGCAAACCTGTGCAAAATCCACGTTGTTCTTTCTCTTGGATTCTTTGAACCAGCTTTTCTCTTAACATTGTTGTTTCTCCTCAACGCTTCCATCAGAAAAAAGACACCAAACGACGGTTGGGCAGTAACCTTTGTGTTTAGCACGTGTCTTCCATTAGGTATTCTTCAAGGTTTACTTGTCTATTTCAATCCATTGGAACATCGTGTTCCGGCGTTGTTACGACAAACCTTTGTGATTCTAGAAGACGACACCGTTCTCTGTGCTTACCCGTTCTTAAACAGCGTTGTTTTCGCAGCATTCGCTGCTGCATATTGTGCATGGTTGTTGTTCTCATGTTGGAAGGTTTTATCATTGGTGATTAACAAAGGATTAAGGATCCGAATCTACGCATTGGGTTCTGTCGTTTTGGTGGCTCTCCCTCTTCAGGTTGTGTCGTTGGCGTTCACCGTTCTTTGGAATCCCGAAGATGATATTTACGGCGTCGTTTCGTTGGTGATGTTTTTCTGTGCTTTTTTCTGTGCTGTTACTGGTGAGGGTATTTTGGTAATTAAGCCTATTTCGGATGCGTTGGCTGCTGGTGGAAACCGTTGTGTGTGGCCCACACGTCGTCAAGATTCGTTGCCGGCGGAGGAAGAGAAGATGGAGGAGACAGTTGCTGTGGTGGATTTAGAGGGAGGTATGGTTCGAGGGTAGGGTGGTAATTTTGTCAAGGACTTTTTTGGCTACATGTGCTGCATGTAAATTGATTTATTTATTTTCAAAGAAAAGGAAAAAAAAAATTATTGATGATTCTCTCATTCTCTCTATATAATTCTGTAATCTGACTCTGAATCTGAACTGCTATTTCTTTACTTTTTTGGTGAAAAGTATTATTCTTTTTATTGTTTGTATATAATTCATTTATTTATTTAGTTAATTTTACTGTGTTATTATTTTCTCCATTTTTTACCATTCTTGTACGATACGATCAAGCACTACAACTCAGGTTTATTTTTCATTATTCAAGTTGTACATATCCACTTCTTGACTTATTGTACTAAGCCTATGTTTGGTTATAAGGCCGATTTTCTGCGTTTGCTCAAGATTCATGACACTTTTGCTTATTTATATAGATGCTTAGTTTTGTAAGCTTAACTAAATGTGTTTTTGGAGTTTCAAATGCAAAACCAAACGCATGTTATGAGTTTCTCGAGAAAGCTAAAATTTCAATTAGATTAGGATCTAATAAAAATATCTGAAGTGGAGAGTATCCCACTCCATAGAGAATGATGATCGAAAAATCAATCATGGAATTAAAATCATCATCTCAATCCCAATACTATACTTAGCCGGTGTTTTTTTATCATGGCAGGATTCATGTTAACGTCTCGGTTAGACGGAAGCTACAAAATATAGCTTTGTATTATTACATTAGAAATTAGAAATGTCATTAAGATGTAAACAAACCGGCAATCAATGGAGGGAATGGATCTTCTCAATTTTATCTCGTGTATCTCACAACTGTTATCAATCTCGTTAAATAGAAAAAGGTGAGATAGATTATTAATATAAAAAGTGAGAGTAACTTTCCACAAAAAAAAAAAAGTAACTTTAGTCGGAAGATTGGTAACAATTGAGATTATGATAGCGAGAAATTGAGAGCATCCATTCCCATTAATGGATTCTTATATCTAGTGCATAATTTTTTGCTCTAATTAATCTAATGGTTGAGATATTAAATAAAAGAACCAAACGTAAAGAAGTATGATGTCTCTCTTCCATTTCATTTTGCAATGGCAATTGAATCACCTTAACACACTTGTTCCTTTTATTACTCCTTATTTAATTAATTTCCTTACCATTGCTGATTTTTTTAACATGTACAGTATAAGCTGGTTTTTTAAAACAATAGTGCAAACAACAATAAATCACTAACCTCCTACCATTACTTTATTTTCTTGTAAGATATCAGAAACATTTTTTATTCATTAAACAAAATAGAGATTCATTACAACACGTTCGATACATTTTACTTTCGTGGTTACATATTAATTTATATTTGTAGTAAAAATATAGGGAAGATGCCTAAAAAAAGTATGGGAAGGCATTTGTAAAAGAGCTCGTTGTTAGGGAGTTTTTCCTTTTTTTTGGAATAAAAATAAGATCAGTTAAAGATAGAAGAAAATTGCTCTTCTCTCGATCAAATTTGCTCATTCCCTCCTCAAACTGCTTAAAATAACCCCAACGTGAGTTAACTCACGTTGAAGCAACGTGAGTTAAGTCACGTAGATATAAAGTCAATGTGAGTTAACTCACGTTGACTACTGGTATAGCAGCATAACATCATTAAATGCAAGCAACCAAGCCATTAATGACACGTAATCAATACACTCTCATAATTGATCGAAATTACACCATTTCAACAACATAATACTCATCATAACATAATCACACATAATCGATCCAAATTACACAAATTCGTCGTTAAATACACAATCCACAAATTCGAACATATTACACTATTACACGTTAATACATATTACACTTCAATGGAGCGGACACAAAGATGTAAAATGTTATTTTCAACCATTAACCTAAACATGTAATCTACGTCGCCATCATCATGGATAACTTGTGGAAAATACACGGTCTTCCACTACAAGGAATCTGGAAATTTGCCAGGGGCAAAATCCCTGGGAAAAAGCGAAATTCCCTGGCAAAAAGCAATTTGCCAGGGCTTTTGCGAGGGGCAGCATCCCTCGCAAAACATGTCATCGCAAATGCAATTTGCCAGGGATTTAGCTCCTGGCAAATTGCGAGGGCCTACCCCTGGCAATTTCCCTGGCATTTCTCCTGGCTACGCCCCTGGCAAAATGTCTGACTCAACTGTCCCCTTTTCTGTCACATTGTAAAGACTGTCACATGTCACATCGTCTGACCAAATAGTGACAGGAGTTTTGCCAGGGGTTACCCCTGGGAAATTACATCACGTTTTTTTTTAAAAAAAAATGTTTTAATTGTTTTTTTAATTTAAATTATTTTAAAATTAAAAACAATTAATTATAACTATTAAAATTATTTTAAAAAACGATTTTTTTTTTAATTTAAATTATTTTAAAAAACGTTTTTAGTTGTTTTTTAATTTAAATTGTTTTAAATTATAAAAAATTATTTAAAAATTATTTTAAATTATTTTAAAAAGCGAAATTAAATAAAAAATAATTATTAAAATAATTTTAAATTGTTTTTTAAATTAAAAAAATTATTTATAAATTATTTTAAATTAATTAAAAAATAAAAATAAATAAAAATAATTTTAAAAAATGTTTTTAAATTGTTTTAAATTAAAAAATTTATTTATAAATTTTTTTAAATTATTTTAAAAAATGTTTTTATATTGTTTTATAATTAATTGTTTTAAAAAAATATTTAAAAATACAAATTAAAGTAATAGCACACATAAAATATTAGGTCTCGCAGCAAGAAATTTAAATTGTACGGAATAATAGTACAGACCATAAGTAGAAATTGTACTGGGAAGCATAGGAAACTTCCCCAAATATTACAAAACACAAAAATAAATAAAAACGCAATAAATAGAAGCACATGAACGGGATCCACCTTCATTCATCATCCTCGGTCTCCACCTCCTCATCTTCACCATAAATTGGATACGGGTCGTCATTGTCATTAATAATCGGCGCTCTTGTGTGGGGGCGGGGTCTTCCACTTGCATTTGCTCACCTGAAGAACTCCCAGCCCGTGCTTGCCTAAATTGGGCCAGTTGCTCCTCATATGATCGTTGTCTTTCAAGCAAATCTTGCACAACAGCCTGGTGACTCGCCATTTGTTGCGTGAGCTGCTCTTGTGTCAACCTTTGAATAAGCTCACGCATCTCAGGGGTCAGCTCAGGCTGGTGGGAGGATCCTTCACCATGATTCAGGGTGAGTCTGAGGGATGCTGCAACACCCTTGCGGTAGTTAGCGGCTAAGTTACCGGCGCCATATAACTTTCCTTTAGTTTTATCGCCAGCAACTTTGGTCCAGGTTCGGAGGCTCAAACCATGATTAACTGTCGACCCTTGAGAAAGAGCCTCAGCAAGCTGGCGATCATACTCCTCCTGCATAAATAACAACAAAATAGTTAATCACAAATAACAATTAGTGTTTAAAACATAATAAAATGTAACGCGAATAATTACGATATACTTATTAAATATTACCTGAACTTTCCTAGCACGCTCATCGCAAAATTGGCCGGATTTATGTCTGTGTGTCTCGTTGTGAAGCTCGTTAATAAACGGCTTTCTCCCAAGCCTCCTGGCCTATTTTTCACAAGAAATAAAATTATTAATATAAATAAAATGATTTAATACAATCAAATTTAAATATTTAAAGGTTTATTATTTTTACCAAACGTTCAGCATGCTCTCCATTGCTTATGCAGCCACCGGTGTGAATGCACCCCCCCTTTTCCGACGCCCGATTCTTCTTTGCTTTCTCAGACTTTGACTTGAACTCCTCAGTTGCCCAATAGTCAACCAACTGGCTCATCAACTCCCTCCCGATCCAATGTGGCCGCTTTTTTTTCTCCTCATAACGAACACGGGCGTTTCGAAGCATATCTGAAAGACGCGCAGCAGCTCTTATATGGAAATTACGCCGCATTGTTTCATAGTACCTGGCATCCCAAGTACACTTAGCCTGCATTTTTGTTAACATATTAAAGAAAATTAGGATACTATAACAAATGTGCATATAAATGAAATTACAAATTATGGTATATATTTAAACTAACCTGAAAGAGATTAAACCAGCGCTCTTTCTCATCATCATCCACATCACCATAAGTCTTCCACAATTTATTATAACAATTGTGAATGATATTCTTGATAGCTTCCGCCGCGGGTTTGCAAGGCAAAAAACTGAAACAATAAAAACTCATAATCAAACTTAAAATAATCATAAAATTATTAAAATTGAACTATGTACGAATTATGATAATACTTACGAGTTCCCACTAGGCTTTAAGATAAAGCGATTCCGATTATCCATGGGATAAACTTCTGGCTCATCAACGGCCTGCACCACCTCTCCACCACCATCCATCTGGCCTGCACCATCCTCTTCGACCACATTTTCTTGCTCGGGTTGTGGTGGGTTTTGCTGGGGTTGTGGTGTGTTTATTTGTTGTGGTTGGATTTGGAGTTGGGTTTGTGGTGGGATTGGATACGGGAAGGGATAGCCCCCAGGGTAGGGAAAGGAAGGTGAAGACCCAAAATGATATCCTGGAGGTCCCTGAGGGAAAAGGTAAGGAGGTGACGAGAAAGATGGTGTCGAGAAAGCTGGAGCTATAGGAGGAGCAGCTGCACTAGCCTGGGAGGACCCAGTCGATCCCTGGCTAGAAGATGCAGCAGGTGTGGGAGGCATTGGGGTTAATCGGGCTTGTGTGGCTGGGTCCACAACTTGAGTGACATACCGCCTCCTGCGGGCTTTGCTCTTGCTCTGATCCTCAATCCTTGGAGGCATGGCTGACTATTTATCAATAACAAAAAAACCATAATGTAAACAATAAATCATCATAACACTAATTAACACAAATAAACAACATATTCATCCATTTTGAAATTAAAATCATTACAATTAGAACAGTACATCGATTATAACAATACAACAATACATCAATTATAATCCAAAAACACTTTCATCATGATCCCCTTCATCAATATTGTTCTCTTCAGAATCAACATCATCCTCATCATTTTCATCTTCATTAGGAGTCAACAAAACAGCAGGATCAACATGATCCCCTTCAACTTGTGCATCACGCCAACCTGTAACTTGCTCAACTTCAATTATCTCATTAACATGTGAAATTTCATCAATTTGTTCAACTTCATCAATTGATTCTTCAGTCTCAATGCGACCCCTTGGCTTTGTTTTGATTGCAACTGTCCATCCTCGTTTGCGTGGTTGTGTTGGGGGATAAGGAACATAGTACACTTGCCTAACGTTATGAGCCATGATAAACGGGTCATAAACATTATATTTTTTGTCCACACGAATGTCAACATTGTTGCTTATTTTGTTCATTTTTGTCCATCTAGGTGACGGATCAAACCAGTCACAATAAAACAACACCACTTTATCCTGACTGTAAAACAACTCGTAAACGTGTTTGATCACGCCATAGAAGTCATCTTCACCTCCATCCGTAACTCCTTTTACGTATACACCACTGTTATATGTCTTCTTCCCCTCACTCCATGAATGAGTATGAAATTTATATCCATTCACGAAGTATGTATGATATTCAGTGACACATTGTAAAGGACCTTGAGATAAACCTCTTAAACGAATGATTTCTTCGGTTGGCTCGGCATTGTATACTTGTTGTTTAAACCAACCGGGAAAATATTCATGAATATAACCAGGCGAATCATCACCAAATTCTTCATAAAAGGTCTTAAATTCCCTACACCAAAATTTAAGTCAAAATTAGATGTGTTTTAACTTAATGTCCTAGTAAAAGTAATAGTTTTGTTTTACTTACTCAAGGTATGGTTTAACCTCTGCGCAATTAATCAACACATGAACATGAGCTGATCGATACTCTTTCTGATCTACCATCCAATGTTCACTCGCCTTGCCAGAGGGACGACCAGGTAGATTGAAAACTGATAAGGTCGACGGATCCCTTTCATTTTCAACAACAACATCATTTCTTGTAGTAGTTGGAATAAGCACACGGTCGATGAAGTAATGACTGAGAAAGTATGAGGTTTCCTTGTGAATGTAAACAGCACATATTGATCCTTCAACTTTAGCCCTATTTTTAACTGCTCGTTTTGAGTCACCCATAAATCTTTCAAACGGGTACATCCACCTATATTGAACAGGCCCGCCAAGCTTAGCCTCATATGCCAGATGAACCGGAAGATGTTCCATAGAGTCAAAAAAACCAGGGGGAAAAATTTGCTCCAGCTGACAGAGTATGATTGGAATTATCTTGTCCAATTTATCAAGTTCATCGACTCTCAAAGTTGAAGCACACATATTTTTAAAAAATTGACTAATCTCAGTGAGTGGATTTAACACATGGGTGGGTAGTGAACTAAACGCACTTGGGATTAAGTTCTCCATGAAAACATGACAATCATGACTTTTCATCCCATGTAACCTTCCAGTTTTAACATCGGCACACCTGCCCAAGTTAGAAGAATATCCATCAGGCATTCTCAAATCCTTCAACCACTGACAAACTGATTTTGCTTCTTCGGAAGTTAGAGTGTAGATTGCCTTGGGTTTCAACAACTTTCCATTCGGTTGAGGTTTTAACTCCAAGTCCCTTCTTTTACAATACAATTCTAAATCTTTCCTGGCTTTCTCATTATCTTTCGTTTTTCCTTTGACATCCATCACTGTGTTAAATATGTTGTCAAAAAAATTCTTCTCAATGTGCATTACATCAAGATTATGTCTGAGCAAGTTATCTTTCCAATATGGGAGGTCCCAAAATATACTTTGTTTAGTCCAGTTGTGGTCAACTCCGTATCCTGGTATTGGGATAGTTTGGCCAAAATCAGTGACTTTTGGATAATCACAAACTCTTGTCCAAACTTCTTCTGATGTAATCTTAGGGGGCGGGGCATCTAATACTCTCTCATCCTTCAAGAAGCCATTCTTACTTCTTCTAAACGGGTGATTATGAGGCAAAAACCTACGATGAGAGTCAAACCACGAACTTTTCCCTCCATTTTTCAAAGTAAATGCCTTTGTATTTTCCATACAATGTGGACAAGCAAATCTCCCATGAGTGCTCCAACCAGACAACATGCCATACGCTGGAAAATCGTTAATTGTCCACATCAAAGATGCTCTCATTAGAAATTTTTTTTTTGGTTGAAATATCGTAAGTCCATTCTCCAATCCACAGCCTCTTCAAATCATCAATTAAAGGTTGTAGAAACACATCTATGCCTGCTTTAGGGTTATCTGGCCCCGGAACAACACACGCCAAAAACATGTAGGGCTTTGTCATGCACATCTCGGGAGGGAGATTATAGGGGGTTACAACGATCGGCCAACAAGAGTATGGTTTTGCTGATGCTTGGATATACGGAGTGAAACCATCTGAGCACAATCCTAGTCTTACGTTTCGCGGATCTGCTGCGAAATCAGGATATACTTGATCAAAGTGTTTCCATGCTTCACCATCAGAAGGATGTCGCAAGACTCCGGGAATTTTATTTGAATGATGCCACGTCATTTGACTAGCAGTTTTCATCGATGCAAACAACCTTTGTAATCTTGGTATTATGGGCAAATAAAACATTGACTTATTCGGAATTCTCCCTCGCCTACCCACACGATACCGTGGACTTCCACAAAATTTGCATTCCTCCAATGCTCCGTCACTTATCCCAAATTCATTGTCATAAAACAACATGCAGGCGTTTATGCAACAATCAATCCTTTTAACTTTTAATCCCAACTTCATCACCAACCTCTCAGCATCATAATAACTTGCTGGCAAATTATCTTTAAATGGAGTCGCATCCAACAACATCTTCGTAACATCATCCACGCCTTTATCAGCAACACTATAATTTGACTTATGAGCTAAAAGTCTCACACACATAGATAACTTTGATTCCGAAGACCCTTCAAACAATGGGGCATTACATTCACTCAACAATTGGTAAAATCTCTGTGCTTTCTCATTTGGGAGTTGTTCGCCTTGTTCATCTTCAACATCATCAGCGTAAGACAGTTCCACACCTAAAGCATCAGCGACCATATCATCCATCATGTTGAATTGTTCATCGTTGAATTGTTCATTGTATTCCACATTTGTTCCACTACTCGAAGCTTGTGCATTGACTCCTTGCCCGAAATTTTGAAACTTTTCACCGTTATAAACCCAAACCCAATAATCAGGCATAAACCCAACTTTATCCAAGTGTTTCTTAACTTCTCTGGGGTCACTCTTTATATATCTACAAGTACATTTAACACACGGACATCTTATCCCTCCCTCATCTTTACAAACTTGCTGTACCCATGCCCATGCAATAAATCCATGAACTCCATCCACAAAATGGGGTTTTAATCCTCTTCTTCCTGGAAACGTTCTATCATACATCCAACTACGATAATGCTGATAATACTCCATTTTTTGCACGTTTAACTATAATGTTCACATATTGGACGATTAGTAATTTTTTGTTAGTATCCCTACGTACTAACGCAAAAAATTATAAGTTCAATCAACAAGACTAAATAGTCGATCACGTAACGAGTCAAAAAATTTATTTATCTAACTAACCTATAATTACTATATTGTGTATACTGTTTTTTTACGCACAAATTTATTTTAGGCGCAAAACTATTTTTAATAAATAAAATTTTTTACGCGCAATTTTTTTTTTTACAAACTAAAAAAAATCTCGTAAAATTTATTTACGCGCGAAACTGTTTTTAATAAAGAAAATTTTTTACGCGCGAAATATTTTAATACTAACTTAAAAAATTGCACAAAATTTCTTTACGCGCGAACTTTTTTTACACCAAAAAATTTCTTTACGCACTACTAATTAAAAACACTTTTATAATTAAAAAAATTAGTCTTTAAATAATATCAGTTTAATAATTATTCATTTAAATTAATTTTTTTATTTCAATTACTTATAAAAAACAATTTCATATCAAAAACATTATTATTATAATTTGTTTTAGATAAAGAAAACAGTTTTACTTCCTTTTAATAATTAAGAGTTTTGTAGTTAAAAAAACAATTTTATTTCAACAACATTATTATAATTTATTACACTTGAAAACAAACATTTTAAAATTTTAAAAAATATAAAAAAAAAGTTTTAATATTTGGAAAAAGTTCTCTAATTTAACTTCAAAAAAATACAGTTTTAAATTAAAATAAAAGTATACCCAATTTAGTGAAACCTAATGTTATTATTAAAAACTTAATATAAGACTATGTTTATTTTCCAATACTATACTATATATTTAACAGAGATAACATACCCTAAAAAAAAATATATAACAACATGTATACAATTAAAAAAATTGAATTATAACATACCCTAAAAAAAACATATTCAACATGCAATACACACATACACTAAAAAAAATTCAAAAATTTATACATTCCATAAAAAAAAAATCGAAATATAACAACATTATTATTCTAAAAAACAAAAATTCGAAATATAACACATTATTATTTTAAAAATTCAAATATTATACATACACTAATTTATTCAGCCATAAATTAACATCATTATTCCAAAAAAATTATATATAACAGATCCAAAAATTTATACATACACTTATATATTCAGCCATTAATTAACAAATTCAAAAAATTCCATAACAACATTTATAACATATCAACAATTTAAAGTAGAGATACTAACTTGTTCAAGCTTCACAAAGAAAATTTCCAAAACCAAGTTGAGCAAAGAATCACAGGAGGAGGCAGCTTCACTTTGACATGCAAATGACAAAGAAGAAATTATATGTCAATATATAAGATAAAAATTGAATCAAGAAAATATAAGTATAAAGAGATTTACCAAAGTAATATAAATTAGTGTTGTTGGAGAAAGATTGGTGTGTTGTGTAGAAGAAATAGGTCTGGCCGGTGAAGAAAGGAAGAGAAGAGATGAGAGCAGAATTTGTTGTAAAAATTTTCTAAGATACTGATGGAAGAAAACGTGATAATATAGTATCATTTTATGCCAAGGCCTTACCGAGGGATTAACCCCTCGCATAGTAAAAACGTGATAACGTGATAACTCTGACGAAATAGGTCTGAACGGTCTTGTCTTGTGCAGCAAAAAGCATAGCTATGAGGCATTTTCCCAGGGGTTATGCCCCTCGCAAGCCACCTTTTGCAGCTTTTTTCAGAGGCTGGTCAAGTCAAGCCTTGTGCGCCGTGTACCAGGGTCAACTCCTGGCAAAGGCCCTCGCATAGGACTGACGCACCTGCACCCTTGTCCCCATTTTGAAATTCAAATATGCCGCCTAGAATTATGCCAGGAGCTTATTGCATTTTGCGAGGGGCTTGCCCCTGGTAGAAGGGAGCATGCGCGCGCCACTTTCATGTGCATTTTGCCAGGAGCTTCCCTGGCTTTATCCCTGGTTTTTTTGCCAGGAGTGCATGCTCCTGGCTTAAATCCCTGGGAAAATGCAATGTTTTTTTGTAGTGTTCCAACTGTCTTCATCTTTATCCGCCACCAGGTTCACACATGGCACTTGTACAAATACATTAGATGTTCTTTGATTTTCATCAAGATGAACAAGGTATTTGTTAAGTTGTGCCTTCAACTCATCCAACTTGTCGATGAGGGTTAAAAATACCTTAATCGTCTTCTTCACGGCGGAGTATCGGACATGAGCTTCAACTTCAACTTGTGCATCTTCAGACATGTTTCACTTCACAAAAGTTACTGGAGTAACAAGTATGAGAATAAAACCAAATAAAAGATAAAATAAATAGTTGAATAATTAGAGGCATATATTTTTAAAAAATGCGAGCAATAATTGTTGTTACATAACCGGCCACCAAAAAATATTTCACTTCATATATTTATATAATCTATATAATGTTAGTTACATGTTAGCCATAAATATCGGAGTTACATAATCGGGCACCAAAAAATATGTCGGTGTAATATCGACAAAAAAAGGACGAACACCGACAAAAAAGTGTCATAGCCTATCTAACTAGCTATTGATAAGGCATCATCTTCATCTTCTTCAATTACTTCAAATTCTCCTTTTGGTTTTCCGGGAGTGGGAGTGTCGCAATAAATTGGATTAAGATGATTTGTTGGTTTTTTCGGCGGTTTCGGCTCCTTAGACATGAAGTCTTTGAACAAGGTTTTTCTATCCAAAAATGCAAACTCTCATTGCTCAGCCTCATCAATCTTGCGTTTTTTCCACTCCATACAAGACGGTGGTAATGGACAACTGTCTTTCAAATAAACATGAAGAAAGTGGCCGAGAATTAAGTCAAGACACATGATGTGGGCACGTGGGTTAAGTGATGGAGCACCTCAGATTGGGAAAAAATTCTCACATAGACCTCTTTCGGGTGAAACCAATTGAACAACAACTCTATTGTAATAAGTTGCAACAATGTAACTCATATCTGGTAACGTCAACCACTTATCTATGTATGTAATTTCACCACTATTTGTTGGAGGGTGTAAACCATTCATGATATATTGAAAACGCTTCTCCGAACCAAATATTGGCAAATACTCGCTCTTATTAGTTTTCAACTCATGAATAAGTGCACTACAAACCAATATGTGATTTTCCTCATCCATACCCACGTGTCTAGCTATGACCCGAAATCCACAATTACCATCACCTTTAACATTCACATTAGTTTCAATGTAAGGTCTCATGATCTTTGGCATTTGTGTAATGTATGGCAAATCTGGAAACGGTTGTATAGTAAGTGTTGAAGCTTGTGAGCGTGATGAATTGCCAATATGTGCACTTTTCCTCTTTGGAAATGATGACTTAGTTTGTGACGATAGTCTATCGGGAAATTGAGAATCAACATGCTACCACATAGAGGGAATTCGACCCGTAGATGACTCTTTCGGTGTAGACCTCACATTTTTCTTTGCTCCCTTGGTTACCACCTTTCTTGGAGGTGGAGACAACATCGTGTCTTCCGAAAACGCTAGTTGACGCATCACCTCTTTGATGTGGAGTTTCATTTTGTAAGGGACTTTTTTGAGACGTTCTTGAATGTCTTTTCACTTCTCCATCACAGAAAAATCATCATCAACCTCTTCACCACAAACACTTAACCTTTGCCAATGAGGGTCTATGTCATCCAATCGAATAGGCAATTTTTCTTTTATCTTCATAGCAATAATACATGCACAAGGCAACCCGTACGATGTCTTATGCACACAACTGCAATCTTTCTTAGCAAAGCTGAATGTCTTGTAGTGTTTTGCTTCCTTAAAGATAAAACTCAACGCGGCTCTAGATACACATCCCTCCAACTCATAGCACAAAAAGTTGCCTTTGTATCTGTGTTCTAAGACGGTCTGGCTCCTCCCAAAACTTGCTTGTATCTCAGACAGTTGGATAGCCAACATTTTGTCTATTTCATCCCAACATGATGTCAAATCTCCCACACTACTGCTCAAATATTTATTCAATTTTCCATGAGCCGATTCAACAATGTTGGTGGTTCTGCAACCTAGATGCAAGACTTTATATGTCCATGCCCTCACAAATTTTTCCTTAATAGTGTTCAATATTGTGGTTTGAACATAGTCAAGGAACTTTGGAAATTTTTTGCATAGAAATTTTTTGCATACATCTTTGAATCACATTACCGCACTTGAATATGAATCCTCCATAGGAGATTCAACCAAATCTTTCCAAGCACTCATGATTTTGTCAACAACATCACTTGCCTTCGCCTTATTCACTTCCTTCACTTATTTCCCATCAACTTCTACATCCTTCGCCTTTGGTTTGACTCTGTAATCAGTGATGCACTTAGCTCTTACATTCTTCCCAATATGAAAATAACAAAGTAAAGTGTCAGTTTCAGGGAGAACTTTGGGAACAACATTAATCAGAGCATTGTCCCTGTCAGTGACAACCACCTTAAGCATGTTGTGTTTATAGGACAAAAGACCAACCAACATCTCCAAAACCCAAGTAAAGTTGCCCTCTTTTACAGAGGCAGGAAAGGCAAAACCAACAGAATATGTCATGTTGGTAGAGGTGAAATCAACAATCTCAAATAATGGCATTATGTACAAGTTGGTTTTAAAAGTGGAATCCATGACCAAAACCGTCGAAAAAGTGTTGAGCATATTAATAGACTCCAGATGAGCAAAGAATATGTCTTTAAGAGTGGTTTCCTCATAATTTGTTCTTGTGAAATAGACGTATTTATGCTATTCCAACTTCGCAATCAAGTATTGCATCTCCGTCTTCTCACCTCTTATAGACTTTTGCTATCTAGACCGTGCATTGTACACTTGTTTGATATTCGTCACACTTTCTTTCTTTTTTTACTTTAAATTCGTTAGAATATTCCTAGGCAATGCCAAGCTCTTCGTCATGTCAACAACTCTTTTATTCTCCTCCTCTTTTAGTCTACCCGCAAGAAGGTGACCGCCTAACTTTGGCTCCAACTCATGGTTGTGAACTCTATTAAGCATGGTCAACCACCAATCATTTGTCTTCTTCTCAAAGTAACCACACAACCTAAGCGAACAATCACATTTCCTTGAGCTCGTGCCTTCAAGATTCAATTTCTTCCTCCTCTTTGGTGGTTTGTATACACCACTCCTTTCACATTGCAACGTCAACATTGGTTGTTTTATACTAGATTTATTTATAGATATAGTAAATCCCACCCTTGCCGCTTGTCGACGAACCCAACCAAGCAAATCGTCTCGCTCTCGCCGTCTATCATTTGTTAAAAAAAAGGATGCGGTGTGTCATACCCCAATTTTTGACCTAAAATTTCTTTTTCACTTGTCTTTTTAGTTCGGAATTTGTTCGTCGTTTCAGACAAAATTTCGACAGGGAGGTATTTTAAAATACCTCATTTTTTGTTCCAAAGGCGACAGTCTTTTTTTATATATAGTTTTTTTATTTTATTTTCTTTTTTTATTATTTAATATTTCCTTTTATTATTATCATTATTATTTTCTTTTTATTTTATTTTCAGATTTTTTTAATTTTATTTTATTATGTTACCTTTTTTTCCTTTTTTAAAGGGGGTTGACATTGACCCATTATTTGTTTGACTGTTAATTTAAGTGCCAATAATTTCTTGCCTTGTATAGCTTGTTTGGCTGATCAGATTTATGAGTCTTCAATAGTTTTCAATTGCATTAACCAAGTTGCAGGATTAAAAGGGGAATCAGTCATCAGTAGCAGGGGAGGGAGCCAATTCATAATTCAGTATCCCAAAAACACCGTCCAAACAATACCAAAAGTCCATCAGCAACACACATCCACGCCTTCACCCCAAACACACACAGACATCACTCACGCCCTCACCCTAAACACACACAAACAGCCCACACGGCTACAGCCAAATCCAGCCACACCAAAAAAACACTCACGGCCAACACAAAGCAACCAGCCAAACCATTACAACACACCACCACAATCAGCCCTCACAGAACACTCACACACAACTCAGTTCACACGCCCAGCCTTCCCCCAAACAGAAACCCAACGCAGCCCTCAGCCACCACTCAATCAACAACCACCTCGCACACATACCAACAGCAACACTTCCTCCCCACGCCCTCTAACTCACGCACAGCCAAACCACCAACACACGCGAACCCAGCCACTCCCACAAACACCACTCACGGCCACAATCACCCCTAACCCACCACACATAAACCCACGACCAACCTCACCAACCGGCCGCGGCCACGCCACCCAACAACCCACATAAACCGCGGCTCCACCCTTCTCACCAATACAAACCCTAGATTCGGCCAGGCTGTTTTTGAAGAGGAAGAGAGAACGCTGAGAGAAGAAGAGAGGAAAGGTTTGGGAAATGAAGAAAAAAAACCGGCCATTTATTTTATAAACACCGAACCGGTTTGGTTCGCTTAAACCGGACCGGTCCGGTTTCTTTTCTTCAGCCCTTAGCTTTGGGCTCAACTCGGCCCAGCTCCCCTCTCTTTCCCTCTTTTCTGACTTCTCCCTTCACACCCCCCTCCTGCTTCCTGAAACCCCTCCTTTTCACTCTTTTTTTTTTCTTTTCTTCTTTGCATTATCTATTTTCTCGCATAGTTTTTTATTATTTATGTTTCCTCTGCACTTTTATTTTTATTACCTCATGCATTTCATTTTTATTAATTGTTAAGTAGCATATTTAGTTATTGTTTTTGCATCTCATGCATCTTTATTTATTTTTTTACTTTTTTAGCATATTTATTTTAGCGCATTTGTAATTTCATTTTCATTTTTATTAGAATGTATTTAGGTACAATGTAAATATAAATGAGAATATGCACTGACACTCACACTCTATTTATTTTGCGTTATGTCTTTTATTTTATTCCGCTTTACAAAAGAAAAAAATACAAAAATATTAGGTTAGTTTAAATTTCAAAAGGGTTTCGCGGTGATCCAACGTCACCACGGAATTTCTTCGCATTTAGCTTTTAGTTATGTTTTTAGTCTTAAGTTCATTATCAAAAAAAAAAACAAAAACATGCAAATAATAAAAAATTCAAAAAAAATCTTTTCTTAAATAAACCTTGATTTTCAATCAAGTGTCCCTTTTCTCTTTTATTTTCTTTAAATAACCATTACTCTACCTTAATTACACTTTAATCATTTTCAAAATAAAAAACACAAACCAATCACATTTTGCCATTTGGCCTTTATTTTGTCTTTAAACTTTTTTTAAAACCAATAAAAAAACACAAAACAAATCAACCGTTATTTCTACCCCGAACTACGAGGTTTTGATCCCTCACGGGTACGTAGGCAGAGGACCCTGTCCTTCCAAATCATAAAAAATAAAAAAACATTTTCTTTTATCACTATTCTAATTCATTCTTTTTTTTGTGTTCTAATAAATAAGCAAGTTATAGCCAAAATAAATAAATAAAATCAAGAGGTTCTCGTAGAGTACTACGAACGTTTAGGGTGCTAACACCTTCCCTAAACGTAACTAACCCCCGAACCCTAAATCTTTAAAATTGTGGTAATTTAGAACTTTTTTCCACTTTTCATTTAAAAAATTAAAAGTTTAGTCGTGAAATAAAATTAGTGAGTCAACGCTAACCAATAGCTTGATCTCCGAAAATCACCGCGACAGAAATGGCGACTTCACTGGGGATTCCCTAAGAGGGTTGAGCCTAACTTGAATTTATTTAATTATTTTGTGATATAACTTGCTTAACATAAAAATAAAAATGTAAATATGTGCCTATGTGTTTTTTTTCCTTTTACGTGAGTGGTGAGATAAGTCCTACACCCGGGCTTGAGAGAAACATAAGATAGGATGGTGGTATAATCAAAGTGTCATACCAGGAGTAGTCTTGGGTGTTGGTACATGTGATATAACCCCACTCAATGGAGGTCTCTTAAAGGTAATACCATGTCGACATGAGTAGTCGTGTTTGACATTGTTATTTTTAAGTGGCCTATGAAGTTGAGGACCTTTAGTTACCTTTAACCCATCTTGGCCTTTTAGGGCGTAGTGCGGTGGCTAATCAAGAGTAGTCTTGAATTGGTTGATACGCGATACTACACTCAAACGAGACTTTCCTACGAACGTCGTTGGACCGGGAGTAGTCCCGTAATCCGACAATATTCGGAAGTGGTCAATGACTTTGGGAACTTGGTAGAACCCGTGATACAGGTACATTTAAAACCATAGTCCTTACCGAATGGCGTGTTTACCCTTGACTCCAACATTTGGGACTTAACCTCACCATGTTTTCTCTGTTTCTTTAGCATAACCATGCATGCACTCATTCATAAACATTTTTTTCATCCAATTATCGAAGGACTTAAACAAGTTTTTTAAACATCATAGAGGAGTACTAGGAAGTACACCTTCAAGAGCCCTGATTTGTTGAATTTAAGGAAGCTAGGAGTCTTTAGATTTTTTTTTTATAAAAAATCTAGCTTCCACTAAAGGACTTTTGAATTGGTCCCTTGGCTTGGTTTCTAAAAAAGAACTATTTTGTAAGGCCTTGATGCTCAAATGAAATGTTCAAAGCATAATGTTTACAATTACTTCAACAAAGTCCTTCGATAACAAATCTTTCTTCTTTTTTTTGCATACGCATAATCATGCATCATATCGCATTCATAGTTTCTCAAGCCGAGTCTCACGTCTTGTTTTTCCAAAGGTCTATCTGCCGCCGTCCGAAGAAAGTGGCCCGACGAGTTCTCCACAAACTGAATCGCATTTACAACACTATGGCTAATCGGAAAAGAATGGATCTGTTAGAGCAAGAAAACCAGAACCTTCGGGAAGAGGTGGCCAATCTCCGGTAAGGGATGGAGAAGTTGACCTCCATGATGAATGCTCTATTGGCTTCCCAAGCCCAGACGTCAGTTCCTCAACCTGCTGTCACTACTCTTGAGCAGCCAAACTTATTTGTTTTACCAACTTCTACCATACTTGCTCCACCGCCCGGCGCGTCTAGAGCTTACCCATGGGGATATCATTCCTATCAGACGAAGGTTTTCATCCCACCTCTTTTGGAACCCCAACTCCGGCTATCCAGAAATCAGCTCCAGCCCCAACAAAGGCCTCAGCAACAATATCAACAACAGCCTCGACAACAGAATCGGGTTCAGCGGGTATCCCATTTTGATCCAATCCCCATGGCGTATGCAGAGTTGCTTCCCGCTTTGCTGGGTAAAAATCTTGTTCAAACTAGGGCACCTCCTAAGGTACCTGAAAGGTTGCCACAGGGGTATAGACCTCATCTTTTTTGTGCTTTCCATCAAGGGGCACCCGGTCATGACGCTGAGCATTGTTATGCCTTGAAAGCCGAAGTCCAAAAGTTGATCCAGGCCAACATCCTATCCTTCAAAGGGTCGAGTCCCGATGTGCAAGCTAATCTACTACCTGGCCATGGGACCCCATCTGTTAATTTGGTGCAAGATTGCTCAGAAGCTCACCCTGGTGAAAAAGGTGGCAGTGAATTTTGTAACACATGACAAAGGTTACTGCAATTGGATCGTTGTTGACATTCCCTCAATTACTCATGGGTCCAAGGAATGTGTTTTAGTTGTCTTATCTTTTCAAAAATCCTTTCGTTTCGCCCGATACGAAAGTGAAATCATGTAGGGCTCTACTTTTGTCTTCAAGTTACCACTATCAATGAAAAATTGTCGTTTCTTTCGCAACTTTTTATTTTTATTTTACTGCTTTTTCTGGAAAAATGGTAACACAAAAAACCCAAAAAAATATTTTATTTTATTTTATTTTAAATCAATTTCAAAAGGTCTGCATTTTTCACTCATTTTCTAAAATCAATCATCAATCATATGCAGACTAAGCATCAATAAGCCCGATGAACACTGTAACCCTATGCTCTCTCCCGACTTTGAGTTCCCTGTTCACGAAGCTGAAGAGGAGGAGGATGAACAAATTCCCGAAAAGATCTCTCTGTTACTAGAATATAAAAGAACATCATTCAGCCTCATGAAGAAGCACTCGAAATGATTAACTTGGGTTCCGAAGAACTGCCATTACAGTATTCCTGGTCAAATCCCAGATGAATGGTGCCATCGAGGCTGCAAAAAAAACACAACAAACAAAAGCAAAAAAACAAAGAAAGAAAATACATCAAAAAGATGGTGCAGAAGATGGTAACCACTTACAAGGACTTGCATGGGATGTTATCGTATGCTTTACATGGATATCGTACTTCAGTGTGTACCTCAACAGGGGCAACCCCCTCTTCTTTAGTGTATGGCATAGAAGCAGTACTCCCTGTGGAGATTGAGATTCCATCAATGAGAGTTTTAATGGAACCCAAGTTATCATAGGCTGAATGATGTCAAAACAAATATGATCAGTTCAAAAGAAACGCATGAATGCTTTGTGTCACGGGCAGTTCCCGTGTGTTCCAAGAAGGAGGTCTTGTGCTCAAAAAGATTTTATCCTTTCAATCGGACTCCAGGGGCAAATGGACGCCTAATTATGAAGGCCCATATGTCGTCAAGAGAGCGTTCTCCGGTGGTGCAATGACTCTTACGACTATGGATGGTTATGAGCTTCCCCGTCCTGTGAACGCCGATGCAGTCAAGAAATACTTTGTCTAAAAATAAAAGAACAGCTCGCTGAGTCGAAAACCCGAAAGGACGGCTTAGGCAAAAATGAGCGTCTCGGTGGACTGAAAACCCGGAAGGGCGGTCCAGGCAAAAATTAGAGACATGAAACAGAGAATAATCATCCTAATAGGTCGAAAACCCGAAAGGGCGATCTATGCAAAAGTTAAGGATCCAAAGACAAAGTAACTGCATTGGTCTGATCTCTACTCACTTGGGGCACATCAGCGGTCAAAGAAACTCTGAATCCGAAGCATCTAAACGGTGGAATTCAAAGTTGTTAGGGAGAATAACGGTTATTGTGTTCAATGTACCTTCCCCTTATATTTACCATTTTCCAAACTTTGTGAGATCCGTGGAGCCACGCCATTGGCGAGCCACCACTCTGTTAAATAAATTTGAGTCTGTGCCTTTTATTTGGAATTCCCATTTATTCTGTTTATAAAATTTCTTCTATTTTTTATGGTAGTACTTGAAGCAAAACTTTTTTCAAAATCATAAATCTTTTTTTTTTTTTTTTCATATATTTCTTGGAAGGCATAAACAACAAACACATTATCTCTGAACTCATGAATAAGTGAAGTGTGCGTCAACATCTGTCCTGAGAACGGATAAACTTTGCAGGCTAAACATGGTCAATTGCTTGAAAAAAAAAAGAAAAAGAGAAAAGAAAAGCTCGGTAAGTCGAAAACCCGAAAGGGCGGCTTAGGCAAAAATGAGTGTCCCGGTGGACCGAAAACCCGAAAGGGCGGTCCAGGCAAAAATTAGGGGCATGCAAAAGAATATATTCCCGGTGGATCGAAAACCCGAAAGGGCGATTCAGGCAAAAGTTAGGGATTCAAAAAGGAAAAAAACAAAAAAAGCATGACCACAGAAACGTCAATTCTTCTGCCAGGTCTATGGATCAACACGTCTACCCCAGGAAGTGTTTGCTCCCCACTAGTTGTTGCATACATCGGGCCTTACCCCGTCAATGTTTTGGATATGTCCCCAATGGCATCATCCCCAATGAAGGTTGTTGAGTGTTTGTACTGCGTTGTCGGTCCACTTTCCATCTTACTTGTCCAGTCTTGTCTCATCAAGTTTATCGGTCATACCATCACACAAGTCAATCCTCCATACAGTCATACAAGTCGTATTGTCTTACATATATTCATACATTCATGCATATACACATTCATGCATACACAACATGCAAATAACATCATTTAATACATGGTTGCATTAACCACCCTGAGTCTTGCTTTTCATGTCAATCAATCATGAACAATTTGTAACTCTTTTTCCCAAAGTGTCATCCCCAGTGTGTCTGGTCCAAAGATGTCACCCTCTTTTCGCCAAGTGACAGTTCTTTAATGAACAGCTTGTGCATACTTTTTACCATCGTGTCGTCAGTGGCAAGTTCGGCTACATCCCGAGCAGCTGACATTTATCTCTTACCTTCTTTAAGCTACCCTCACAATGGTAGTAGGTAAAATACTCTGTCTGCCTTTTTTAAGCTATCCGCACACCGATAGTAGGCAACGTCTTCTCTTTTTTTATTACCTTTTTAAGCTATCAATACACGATAGTAGGTAATACATGTCATCTGTCTTCTTTAAGCTATCCATACAACGATAGTAGACGGTGTCTTCTTTTATATTACCTTTTTTAAGCTATCAATACACGATAGTAGGTAATACATGTCATCTGTCTTCTTTAAGCTATCCATGCAACGATGGTAGACGGTGTCTTCTTTTATATTACCTTTTTTAAGCTATCAATACACGATAGTAGGTAATACATGTCATCTGTCTTCTTTAAGCTATCCATACAACGATAGTAGACGGTGTCTCCTTTTATATTACCTTTTTTAAGCTATCAATACACGATAGTAGGTAATACATGTCATCTGTCTTCTTTAAGCTATCCATACAACGATAGTAGACGGTGTCTCCTTTTATATTACCTTTTTTAAGCTATCAAGACACGATAGTAGGTAATACATGTCATCTGTCTTCTTTAAGCTATCCATACAACGATGGTAGACGGTGTCTTCTTTTATATTACCTTTTTTAAGCTATCAATACACGATAGTAGGTAATACATGTCATCTGTCTTCTTTAAGCTATCCATACAACGATAGTAGACGGTGTCTCCTTTTATATTACCTTTTTTAAGCTATCAATACACGATAGTAGGTAATACATGTCATCTGTCTTCTTTAAGCTATCATCTTTGTTGATAGTAGACAATGTCTCCTTCTTTTACCTTTTTTTTAAGCTATCATTTACACGATAGTAGGTAACATCGGTCTTTGTCTTTGTTAGGCTATCGTTCTGAATTAGTGCGATAGCAGACAATTCCTTCCCCAGTGAAATCATGTTATCCCCCAGTAGAGTCGGATCCCTTGCTTTACAAACTCGGGTATCCTTTTGTTTTGTTTTACCCCCAGTCGGGTCAGCTTCGCCGTCTTGCATTTGCATTTGCATCACGAGCATCTCACATTTTTTCTTTTAGGTCCAAAATTGGCGTACTCTGTATTTAAGTCCCTTCGACCTGCCGAATCAAAGATTTTATCTTCAAATCTCCGGACGAAGAGACTTAAATAGGGGCATCTGTCATACCCCAATTTTTGACCTAAAATTTCTTTTTCACTTGTCTTTTTAGTTCAGAATTTGTTCGTCGTTTCAGACAAAATTTCGACAGGGAGGTATTTTAAAATACCTCATTTTTTGTTCCAAAGGCGACAGTCTTTTTTTATATATAGTTTTTTTTATTTTATTTTATTTTTTTATTATTTAATATTTCCTTTTATTATTATCATTATTATTTTATTTTCGGATTTTTTTAATTTTATTTTATTATGTTACCTTTTTTTCCTTTTTTAAAGGGGGTTGACATTGACCCATTATTTGTTTGACTGTTAATTTAAGTGCCAATAATTTCTTGCCTTGTATAGCTTGTTTGGCTGATCAGATTTATGAGTCTTCAATAGTTTTCAATTGCATTAACCAAGTTGCAGGATTAAAAGGGGAATCAGTCATCAGTAGCAGGGGAGGGAGCCAATTCAGAATTCAGTATCCAAAAAACACCGTCCAAACAATACCAAAAGTCCATCAGCAACACACATCCACGCCTTCACCCCAAACACACACAAACATCACTCACGCCCTCACCCTAAACACACACAAACAGCCCACACGGCTACAGCCAAATCCAGCCACACCAAAAAAACACTCACGGCCAACACAAAGCAACCAGCCAAACCATTACAACACACCACCACAATCAGCCCTCACAGAACACTCACACACAACTCAGTTCACACGCCCAGCCTTCCCCCAAACAGAAACCCAACGCAGCCCTCAGCCACCACTCAATCAACAACCACCTCGCACACATACCAACAGCAACACTTCCTCCCCACGCCCTCTAACTCACGCACAGCCAAACCACCAACACACGCGAACCCAGCCACTCCCACAAACACCACTCACGGCCACAATCACCCCTAACCCACCACACATAAACCCACGGCCAACCTCACCAACCGGTCGCGGCCACGCCACCCAACAACCCACATAAACCGCGGCTCCACCCTTCTCACCAATACAAACCCTAGATTCGGCCAAGCTGTTTTTGAAGAGGAAGAGAGAACGCTGAGAGAAGAAGAGAGAAAAGGTTTGGGAAATGAAGAAAAAAAACCGGCCATTTATTTTATAAACACCGAACCGGTTCGGTTCGCTTAAACCGGACCGGTCCGGTTTCTTTTCTTCAGCCCTTAGCTTTGGGCTCAACTCGGCCCAGCTCCCCTCTCTTTCCCTCTTTTCTGACTTCTCCCTTCACACCCCCCTCCTGCTTCCTGAAACCCCTCCTTTTCACTCTTTTTCTTTTCTTTTCTTCTTTGCATTATCTATTTTCTCGCATAGTTTTTTTATTATTTATGTTTCCTCTGCACTTTTATTTTTATTACCTCATGCATTTCATTTTTATTAATTGTTAAGTAGCATATTTAGTTATTGTTTTTGCATCTCATGCATCTTTATTTATTTTTTTTTACTTTTTTAGCATATTTATTTTAGCGCATTTGTAATTTCATTTTCATTTTTATTAGAATGTATTTAGGTACAATGTAAATATAAATGAGAATATGCACTGACACTCACACTCTATTTATTTTGCGTTATGTCTTTTATTTTATTCCGCTTTACAAAAGAAAAAAATACAAAAATATTAGGTTAGTTTAAATTTCAAAAGGGTTTTGCGGTGATCCAACGTCACCACGGAATTTCTTCGCATTTAGCTTTTAGTTATGTTTTTAGTCTTAAGTTCATTATAAAAAAAAACAAAAACATGCAAATAATAAAAAATTCAAAAAAAATCTTTTCTTAAATAAACCTTGATTTTCAATCAAGTGTCCCTTTTCTCTTTTATTTTCTTTAAATAACCATTAATCTACCTTAATTACACTTTAATCATTTTCAAAATAAAAAACACAAACCAATCACATTTTGCCATTTGGCCTTTATTTTGTCTTTAAACTTTTTTTAAAACCAATAAAAAAACACAAAACAAATCAACCGTTATTTCTACCCCGAACTACGAGGTTTTGATCCCTCACGGGTACGTAGGCAGAGGACTCTGTCCTTCCAAATCATAAAAAATAAAAAAACATTTTCTTTTATCACTATTCTAATTCATTCTTTTTTTTTGTGTTCTAATAAATAAGCAAGTTATAGCCAAAATAAATAAATAAAATCAAGAGGTTCTCGTAGAGTACTACGAACGTTTAGGGTGCTAACACCTTCCCTAAACGTAACTAACCCCCGAACCCTAAATCTTTAAAATTGTGGTAATTTAGAACTTTTTTCCACTTTTCATTTAAAAAATTAAAAGTTCAGTCGTGAAATAAAATTAGTGAGTCAACGCTAACCAATAGCTTGATCTCCGAAAATCACCGCGACACGGTGTGTTATAACGGGACACAAGAATAATGACAAGAATAGTAAAAGACAGAATGAAAACGACACAAGATTTAACGTGGTATCCAACAATGTACTGACTAATCCACGAGCAGAGCCACTGAAAAGAATTCCATATTATAATCGATTATTACTAACACACAAGGCGTTTATTTATATGGCCAAGTCTTTGCATATTTCTTCCTATTCTCCGATGTGGGTATTTTTTCCCAACACTAATTCAAGGCATATTTCAACAAATATCCACCTTGACTTGAATCGTCTCCAGATAACCAGATGTACTTGAAATACCATATGGGCCAGATGCACCAGATGAGCCTGCTCTACCTCAGGCCTCTCCCCTCCAAGGGAAATCAACAGGTTCTAACATTGAGCAAGTTCAAACAATGTTGAAATTTACTTTGTGGAACCGACATGGTAAACATATCAGCTGGGTTGTCTGTTGTACTCATTTTGTTTACCTCGAAGGTGGATGGCTCATGAGGATCCACTTCCTCTGCAACCTGTAAAGCATAGGAAACCATGTCCTCATAGCCATACCTTGTAGGAGGTACCCCAAAATTAGCTCTTTTAGAGCGATTAAGAGCTATATTGTGATGTTTCCCTGATGATAATGGAACAACTGATACTTCTGCCCCTGAATGTGACTGAGGAGAGCCCTCCTCTGCTTCACAAGTAGCCTCAGTTTCTCTTTGCTCCACCTGCTTCTCAATACCACAGTCTTCCGGAATAGTGAACTTCACATTTGGGTTAAAAATTGAATTTTCATCAAAGACAACATTCCTACTTAGTATAACCATTCTCTCAACTGGGGACCAGATCCTATATCCTTTCACACCATCCTCATAGCCTACAAATACTCCTTTCTTCGCTCTTGGCTCCAACTTCCCCTCATTGACATGATAGTAGACTGTGCAACCAAAAACCCTCAAATTAGAGTAATCAGCAGATTTCTCAACTTGGGCGCTCTACGTACGATGTAGACTCCATCAGATACATATCGATTTCTTTCCACAGTTCATAAGGATTTTTTAGATTTATACTTGTGTGAGGCCCACAATTCAACGTGACTTAACTCACACCCAGTTCATCCTCCCAAAATGACAAACAATGCACAAAAACCAGCAAAATGTAAATAGTTAAGATGATGCATTACCTAATTATAGACCTTTGATGAGCGTAGAAACTTGCTTCCTGACAATTTCCAATTATTTAAGCTCAAGATTTTTCACCAAAAATTCGTTCTTTTGGGTGTTTTGGAGGTGAAGAAGGAAATAAATGTGTTTTTGAAGTGTGGAGGTGTTGGGAATGGCCTTAAACAGGTAATGCATCACAACGTGAGTTAACTCACGTTGGCTTTGTACCTACGTGACTTAAGTCACGTTGCTTTAAACGTGAGTTAACTCACGTTGGGTTTATCGAACGTGAGTTAACTCACGTTGGGGTTATTTTTGGTAGTTTCATGTGGGAGTGTGCAAAGTCACTTGGGAGAAGAGCAATTTTCAAGAGAGAAAAGGCCCAAATCATTTAAGATTTGAGATACAATATGAAATTCTGGCTGGACAGGTTAAAAACACAATGCAGAGCACAATAGCTTGCTAAAACAGAGCACACACAAACACAATGCAAAAGCAAGAAAATAAAAGTGCAGGAAAGATAAAAGGCACAAGGTTTGTTAACCCAATTCGGAGTAAACACCTCCTACTCTGGGGGATACCAATCCAGGAAGGAATTCCACTGTAGGAATTAATCCTTATGACTCAAGACACTGAACACCCAGTTCCCAGCCTAAGCAATTAACTTCCTCCTAGTCTGAATTCTATCCAACACGTTGAGTATTAGAGACCACTAACTTCCTATTCAAGTAACAAACCTGTTACTGAACAACTTAAACAAAACTACCCTGTTTTTGAAGAAAAAACTTCAATACATAAACTACACTCGTACCTACAGGCTTAGAGTGATTACAACTCAATAACACACCTAAACCAACTCAATAGAGTGGTGCACAAATAAAGCTAAAAGCTTAAAAACTCTAAGACTCAAATTCTCTGAATTTTTCTATTCTCTTCGTATATCTTGAACAATGGCATAAGCACTCCTTTTATAATCTTCAGCAAGCAACATTAATCTGAATTAAATCTACTCAAATAGATATGTTTCTGAATTATGCAAGGCTTGAAAAGGAAGCATATAATTCTGCAATGTATCTCTTCAAAGATTCTTCAGTAAAATACGAACTTCATAAAAACGAGCCAAATCTTCATTAGATCTTCACCAATTCAATCAGCATTCTAGAAGAATTAAACCATAATAAAATCTTGACATATCTCGCAAAGATTCGTGCAGAAATAAAGAACAAAAATGCAGCTTCTGATGAAGTCAACAAAAGTCAACGTGACAATAGTGCGTCTGAAGCATCAGAAGCACATTTCAGCGTCTGAAGGTGCATTCAGCTTCTGAAGGGCAAAACAGCTTCTGAACAGCTTCAAATGAATTTTCTTGCAACTGAAGACTTGTTATAAATATAGAGATGCTTCCATTGAACACATTGGATTTGCCAAAACATGCAGCCAACTTCAAAATATCAACAATCTCCCCCTTTGGCAAATTTTTGGCTAAAACCAATGTTTCACAAATCACAAGCTCTTCAACTCATCATAAACAATCTTAGCAATGAAGAACTCCACAAAATTAACCACATAACATAGAGCTAAGCAGCGGACAAACACACTCTGTGCTATGATAAACCATCAGCTTCAGCTTCTGAACAACTGAAGCACACAAAGCAGCTTCTGAATAACTGAACTACACTTCAGCACATCTGATCTTCATAAAAATACTCCCCCTGAAGCTATACAAACTCAAAAACAAACACTCACACTCACAAACTCCAGCTCCCCCTGCAACTCTGCACACATCAAACTCCCCCTGACTTCTGAACTTGCAGCTTCTGATAAACATCTGAAAACTGACACAGCATCAAACACTTCAGGAACACATCTTCACTCAGGAACATAATAACCTTGTACTCCCCCTGAGACACACACTCCCCCTCAATAACATCTTGAGAACTCTTGTTACATTTCTTGCAATACTGAACAAAACTAGTCACAACCTTCTGAAATCTGAACAATAGTAAATCTGAGCTCAACACATATTCTGAACATGCATAATCTGAGCCTAAACATAAGGTTTTCTCCCCCTTTTTAGCCACAAAATTATGACAAATCACAAGTTTCACATAGGGAATAAAAACTACACACAAATCTTCCAAAATAGTTCCAGCATTAACTTCAGACTCAAGATCAGGAACACACTTAGCTTTAGCAAAGCTGGCAGGTACTCTAACTTCCTCACATCCAGTTTGCTTTAATTGTTATAATTCTTCATGTAGACACACACCCAATTTACTTCTCAGATTCTCAAACTGTTTAGCATCTAAAGCCTTTGTGAAAATGTCAGCAACTTGTTCTTCAGTCCACATGTTCCAGCTGAATGATCTTATCTTCAACAAGATTCCTGATAAAGTGGTGTCTGATATCTATGTGTTTAGTTCTGCTGTGCTGTATGGGGTTCTTAGAAATGTTAATTGCACTGAGGTTATCACAATAAAGTGTCATAGTTCCTTGTTCAATGTTATACTCTTCAAGCATCTGTTTCATCCACACTAATTGTGAGCAACTACTACCATCAGCAATGTATTCAGCCTCAGCAGTTGATAATGAGACACAGTTTTGTTTCTTGTTGAACCAAGAAATTAAATTATTTCCTAGAAAGAAACAACCTTCTGATGTGCTCTTCCTGTCATCAGCACTTCCAGCCCAGTCAGCATCACAATATCCCATTAGTTCAGAACTTGAACTATGAGAATACATGATTCCATAATCACTTGTGCTATTCACATATTTCAGAATTCTCTTAACTTAAGTTAAATGGCTTATTTTAGGATCAGCTTGATATCTTGCATAAACTCCAACAGCAAAGGTGATATCAGGTCTGCTAGCAGTCAAGTATAATAAGCTTCCTATCATACTTCTATATTGGCTTTGATCTACTGAAACTCCATGTTCATCCTTAGTTAATTTCAGATGAGTAGCAGCAGGTGTCCTCTTATGAGCAGCAAATTCCATTCCAAACTTCTTCACAATATTCTTAGCATATTTACTCTGAGAATTAAAGATTGTGTCTTCCATTTGCTTAACTTGCAATCCAAGAAAGTATGTCAGCTCACCAACCAAACTCATTTCAAACTCTGACTGCATTTGCTGGACAAACATCTTAACCATTTTGTCAGACATTCCACCAAACACAATATCATCTACATAGATCTGAGCAATCATCAGACTTCTACTCTCATCTTTCACAAATAAAGTTTTATCAGAACCACCTTTTCTGTATCCTTGAGCCACAAGAAACTGAGTCAGTCTTTCATACCAAGCTCTTGGTGCTTGCTTTAATCCATATAAGGCTTTCTTCAACTTTTACACATGATCTAGAAACTGATGATCCACAAAACCCTTAGGCTGTTCAACATATACTTCTTCTTGCAAATATCCATTCAGAAATGCACTCTTCACATCCATCTGGAATAACTTGAACTTGAGAATGCAAGATACACCCAACAGTAATCTTATGGACTCTAGTCTGGCCACAGGTGCAAAGGTTTCATCAAAATCAAGACCCTCTACTTGAGTATAACCTTGAGCAACTAACCTTGCCTTGTTTCTGACCACAGTACCATTTTCATCTGTTTTATTCTTGTATATCCATTTAGTGCCAATCACATTCAACCCTTCAGGTCTTGGAACTAGATCCCACACTTCACTCCTTTTGAATTGATTCAACTCATCTTGCATGGCTTCAATCCAAAATTCATCAGGTAGGGCTTCTTTTACATTTTTAGGTTCAAACTTTGACACAAAACATGAATCTATAGCAGCTGAGTCTGATCTCTTGGTTCTGACCCCTTGATCCAAACTCCCAATGATTAGCTCTTTAGGATGGTCCTTCTGAACTCTAATTGATGGCCCTTTACCAGTAGGAACATGATCTGGATGCACTTCTGCTTCTTCAGACTCTGGATGATTTTCTGCTTCTGAAGTTTGTTCTTCTGAGGCTTCAGACTCTGGAATAACTTCAGACCCATCCCTTTCATTCTCAGCAGACAGATCATCAATTACAACATTTATGGACTCCATCACAACTTTGGTTCTTGAGTTAAACACCCTATAGGCTCTGCTGTTTACTGAATATCCCAAAAATATACCTTCATCAGACTTAGGATCCAGTTTTCTTCTATTTTCCCTGTCACTCAAAATGTAACATCTGCTCCCAAACACTTGGAAATATTTCACTGTAGGTTTTCTTCCTTTCCATAATTCATATAAGGTACAAGCTGTTCCCTTCTTCAGAGTGACTCTATTATGGATATAGCATGCAGTGTTCATAACTTCAGCCCAAAACATATAAGGAAGCTTCTTAGCATGCAACATTACTCTTGCACATTCTTCCAAAGTCCTATTCTTCCTCTCAACTACACCATTTTGCTGAGGTGTTATAGGTGCAGAAAACTCATGTTTTATTCCTTTAGAAGCACAAAACTCAGAAAAACTCTTGTTTTCAAACTCTTTGCCATGATCACTTCTGATTCTGACAATACCACAGTCCTTCTCTCTTTGTAATTGAATGCACAGCTCTTTAAATACTTCAAAAGTATCAGACTTCTCTCTAACAAAATTAACCCATGTGAATCTTGAGTAGTCATCAACCATTACAAAAGCATACCTTTTACCTCCAATACTTTCTACTAGCATAGGCCCCATTAAATCCATATGAACAAGTTCTAGTACTTTAGTAGTTACCTGGTGTACTAATCTGGGATGAGACTTTCTTGTTTGTTTACCAATCTGACAATCACCACAAACACTGTCCTCATTGATCTTTAGATTAGGTATACCTCTGATAGCTTCAGTACTTAGGATTTTCTTCATGCCTTTCAGATGCAGATGTCCCAGTTTCTGGTGCCAGAGTCTGACTTCCTCTTCTGAGCTTATGAGATAAGAAGTCAGACTTCTTTCTTCTTCAGACACCCATAAATAGCAGTTATCTTTGGATCTGCAGCCCCTCATCTGAACTTTACCTTCCTGATCAGTTACAATACACTCTTGCTTGTTGAAATTAACCTTCAAGTCTTGATCACAAAGTTGGCTAATACTGATCAGATTAGAGGTTAAACCTTTCACCAATAGCACATCATTCAATCTAGGCAAACCTTCACAGATTAAATCACCAATACCCAGTATCTCACCTTTTTCTCCATCACCAAATGTCACATAGCTTCTGGAGTATGGTTTAATATTGCTCAGCAGCTTCTTCACACTAGTCATGTGTCTTGAACAACCACTATCAAAGTACCAGTCCTCTCTAGAAGTAGCTCTCAAAGAGGTATGAGCAATAAGGCCTACATTATGAACCTTAGGTTTCCACACCTTCTGAACCTTGTGTCTGGTTGCAGCTGGTTGTACTCTTCTATATTGAAAGTGTTCAGGATAACCATACAGTTTAAAGCAAAAAGGTTTAATATGCCCCTTCTTACCACAATGATGACAGGTCCAGGTATGATTCCTCCTTCTTCTGTTGAACTTCTGGGGTTGCATCTGAACATGCTTCTGAGGTTGCATCTGAACATGCTTCTGTGGTTGCATCTGAGCTTGTTTCTGAGGTCTCATCTTAGATGTTCCAATCATAAGATTATGAGTCTGAGTAGCAGGAACAAACTGTTTAACTGGATTTTTCTGCTTGAGGTTCAGACTCTCATTCACAAATCCTAAACCAGTTTTTCCTTGTTTCTGAGCATCCAAAATTTCCTCCAACACATCAGTAGCAGTATTCATCATTCTAACCTGCTTTTTCATATGCTCAAGTTGGGAATTTAGTTGGTTAACTTCTTCTTTCAATTCTGAATTCTGCACTAGAAGTTCACCTTTCTCGGCCTCCAGTTGACATATAGTCTCCTTCTGATCCAGAACCTGCTTGCAAACTTCTGCACTTCTAGTATACAGCTTTCTGTAGTTGTCAGCCAGTTCATCATATGAGGATTTTGCAACTTCTGACACAAATGAAGCTTCAGACTCTGAGTCAGACTCAGAAAATGTCTCAGACTCTAAGACAGCTTCATTCTTTAAGATATCTCCTGACCTTACCATCAAACTAGTATCACCCTTACCATATTCACTTGCTACATCTTCTTCAGAAACATCATCTGACCATGAAACAACTAGGCTCTTCTTCTGCTTCTTGAGAAAAGTGGGACATTCAGACTTGATGTGTCCATACCCTTCACACTCAAAGCACTGCACACCTTTGGTTTGATTACTTTTCTCCTCAGACTGGGTCTTCTTCTCATCAGCTTGTTGCTTCTTGTTGTTAAATCTGAAATTCTGACCTTTGGTTTTGGATTTTCTGTCAACCCTCTTCAGAATTTTGTTGAATTGTTTTCCCAGCAACACTAGAGCTTCTGATAAATCACTATCATCCTCATCAGACTCTTGTTGATCATCATCATGAGAATTGACTGCAAAAGCTACTCCTTTCCATTTCTTTTCAGGCTGTTTCCAGAAAGCAGTCTCAAAATTTAGCAAAGACCCAATCAGCTCCTCAACCTTCATGGTGGTGATGTCATGAGCTTCTTCTATGGCTGTAACCTTCATATCAAATCTTCTGGGAAGTGACCTGAGGACTTTTCTAACTATCTTCTCATCTGACATCTTCTCCCCAAGAGAATCAAAGGAATTTGCCATATCCAGCACATTCATGTAGAAATCCTGGATATTTTCATCCTCCTTCATCTTCAGGTTCTCAAACTTAGTAGTCAGCAACTGGAGTCTGGACATCTTGACTTTAGAGGTTCCTTCATGAGTTGTTTTTAGAATTTCCTAGGCCTCCTTTGCAACTGTACATTGCTTGATGAGTCTGAACATATTCTGATCCACACCATTGAAAATTGCATTCAAAGCTTTTGAATTTCCAAGTGACAAATCATCTTCAGCTTTGGTCCATTCTTCTTCAGGCTTCAGAACCTCAGTTTTGTTCCCATCTTTGTCCAAAACCACAGGATGATCCCAGCCTTTAATCACAGCTTTCAAGTCCTGCTGTCAATAGATTTTAGGAAAGCACACATCCTAGACTTCCAATATTCATAGTTTGTGCCATCTAGTAGGGGTGGTCTATTGACATAACCTCCTTCTCTATCCATGCTTGCCAGAAATCACTACTCTGGATCTCACCCAAAACACAGGCAGGGTGCCTGCTCTGATGCCAATTGAAATTTTGGCTGGACAGGTTAAAAACACAATGCAGAGCACAATAGCTTGCTAAAACAGAGCACACACAAACACAATGCAAAAGCAAGAAAATAAAAGTGCAGGAAAGATAAAAGGCACAAGGTTTGTTAACCCAGTTCGGAGTAAACACCTCCTACTCTGGGGGATACCAATCCAGGAAGGAATTCCACTATAGGAATTAATCCTTATGACTCAAGACACTGAACACCCAGTTCCCAGCCTAAGCAATTAACTTCCTCCTAGTCTGAATTCTACCCAACACGTGAAGGCCCCCAACAATCAGCGTGGATGTAATCTAGTGTTCCCTTTGTTCTATGAATCGCTTTAGGAAACTTGTTGCGATGTAGTTTCCCAAAAACACAGTGTTCACAGAACCCAAGATCCTTTATCTTGTGCCCACAAAGAAGATCAGATTTAGCCTGAATTTGCATCCCCCTTGTAGTACCCTAATTTTGTCCTACGCATTTTAAAACAAAAATCAAAAAAAAAAAAAATCAAAGAGGGGAAAAAAGTCAAAAGTCAACAAAAGTCAACAGAAAAGTCAACATTTCAAAATTGAGGACTTCGCACTGCGAAGCTCACTTCGCACTGCGAAGTCTGCGATTTTTCTGCAGATTTTTGGTTTCTTTGATTTAATTCCAGAATTTGTTGCATATCATTTCCATAATTATTTTAAGTAGCATTCATGGCTAATTGGGCCAAGCAAAACCAGAATTGAAGGACTTGCCATTAATGCCAAGGTTGGAAGCTTTTTCTTCCAACCTAGCATGTGACAAGCAAGTGGGCTTGCCCTTGGGCAGCTCTAGTCCCTCCCATGTGACCTGCTAACCACCACAAGGTTGCCAGCCACCTGCTTGAGGACCTTCCTCCTGCTTGCTCTCCCCAAAACCAGTCAAACCAGCTGGATTTCTCACTTGAAAAGCCATGAGTGCCTACTCTGTTTTTGCAGCAGCTTTTCACCCTCTCACACCAGCCATAAGTAGCCTTTTCATCCCTCAATCTCTGCACATTACAGTGCACGTTTTCATTGATCAACCATTGAGATTGCAAGGATTGATCCCCAAGCATTAGCCAATTGCAAATCAGCTTTGTTCTTCATCATTACCTTCTAGAATTAGTTGAATTTGTGGCTGAAATCAAGCTGGATCTTGCCCCTTGGTACAAGGCAAGGTTGCCTCTATCCATTAGCATTTAATGCAAAGGGATTCAGCTTAATCTTGGCCACAAATCAGCTGAATTTTGGGATTGTGTAATGATGAAAAAGATTTGGTTTTGGCCTATAAATAGAAGGCAATGCCCAAGGTTACAAACACTTGAAAAACACAGTTAACAACAGCATTTTCAAGAGCAGAAACTCTACTCATTTTAGCTTACAAACCTCCACAAAACAACCAGAAAAAACCCATCCAACACAAAGCTTTACAAAAGTTCAAACCATCACCAATATCAAACCTCTTGCAAAATCCTTCAACCAAATCAAATCAATTGCAGCTGGAGCTTTGTTAAGGAGTTCTGTAAGTTTCTAAGGCTTTTATCTTGCATTTATAATTGTGTTTGCATAGCTATTTTGGTTCAAAACCATTTGATTCAAAAAAACCCCTTTTGAATTTCAAAGAAATCCCAAGGTTTTTCAAAACATCAAAACTGGTTTGTCCAACCTTTTTCATCCCAAAAACTCAAAGTTTTTCACCCATCTATAAGGTCCTGAGTGTGTTCAGAAGTTGTTTCTGAACAAAAGTTCAGAAACAGCTTCTGAACCCAAAATTTCGCATGCTTCGCAGTGCGAAGTCATGGTCGCAGTGCGACCATGACAGAACTCAGAACCTGAGTTTTTGTGTCAAAATGACCAATTTTTGAGGTTCTAGCCCCAGAGCTCAGAACCTAAGAGTTTTTAAACCCATGTTCTTCAAACCACAACAAGGATTTTGCATAATTTTGACAAAATCACAAGTTCGTATGACCATTTTGTGGATAACTTGCAAAACAAGTTATCTTCCCAAACTCTCAAACAAGCATGAACAAACAAGCTATGTTCATCATTTCAATCTAAACTTGAACAATAAATATTGTTCATGATGTTCAAAACTCAAAGATGAACATACACCGTTTACGTTCGCATTTTCGCAAAATGAGACGAACTTGCGCGTTTTTTAGCAAATTTGCTAAACCTTCCCATGTTGGGTTTTCAAACCAAATGTTTTGACATACCTTGGGATTTCTAAAGGATTCAACCCAAAAACATGAATGAAAAAGGGATGGTGTGACGTATGTCTCTCCATCGCCCCGATTGTACGAATGCGTGACGTATGTCTCGTCGCTCGGACAATCGTCATTCCCTTTTCAAAATGTACAACCCTAACCAAACCAAATCTTGGCCCCTTGTGGTCAATCCAAACCTTTTGGTCCCCCGTTGGCCATTAGACTCAACCCCTCGACTCGTTTGAGTCCACTCGGTCAATGTTCGACTCGTCCGAGTCCATTGTACCCATTCTTGATCTCAGTGGATCAATCGAACAATCGCCCGACTCGTTTGAGTCCACTTGGTCAATGTTTGACTCGTTTGAGTCCATTGCACCTCCCTTGGTCCCATAGCGACCAATTCAACCCTTTACTCTAACGGACGTACCTTTTAACAATTCTAATGTGATTCACGAACAAACGCTTAATAAGTCTCCAAGTGCGAGCATACAAGCTACGTTTTAATCGCAAGAATTCGGTTTAAAACATCGTCCATTTAAAATCAACCAACACATGTACGTTTTTCTACCAAAGAACTACGTACGCTTTGAATTCTCCGACTACCGGGAGATACGTAGGAGCAAGATCGACATCTTGTCAAGCGCAATAATAAAAAAACTTTTTTTCTTTCGTTTGTTTTTATCTCTTTTCCCCCCTTTTATTATGTTTTAACATAAATGAACATGCACGCAAAGTATTAAAAAAAACAATTCAAGCTTTGACCAAATAGAAGGTTCCCGTTGAGTACAACGAACGTGAGGGGTGCTAATACCTTCCCCTTGCGTAATCGACTCCCGAACCCGACAATGGTTGCGATGACCAAATCCTTATCCTCATCGTCTAAAGGGTTTTATTATCGTTTCCCTTTACAACAAAAAAAACTTAAGGGTTTATCAACGTTCCCTTTACACAAAAACTTTGGTGGCGGCTTCACAAAGGCCCTCCGAGCGTTCGCGAACGACCCCGGAGGATTTGCGCGTCTTTTTCCCGAGGAAAAAAACGAGGTGCGCACAGCTGGCAACTTCACTGGGGACCCTGTTCCCACTAGCGAGTCAAGCCGAACCTATTTGGTTTAGAGCCAATTGTTTTATTTTCTTTGCGTGCCATGTTTATTTATTTTATTCATACATGTTATATTTATGTTTTATGTTTATATCTGCTTTATCTGCTTTATATTCATATTATATATATCAAATGCGGGGGTTACTTGAGTGATGTTACTCCACATTGTTCGGGTTAATGCCGGACGTGTGAGGCTCTCTACCCGAGCTTGAGAAAAAAACTAAGTTAGAAGGAGGTTGTGTGCGGAAGCCCGCGTTGACGTATGTCCGTGAGGTAGGATGTCCAACCCCGCTTAGATGAGATTTTCACGTGGAATTAATTGAAGTCATGTCGACGTATGTCCATAGACAACCCTAATTCCATGTGAGGTCTATGACTCTAAGGACCTCTTCTTAGGATATTTCACAATTTAGAGCCTACATGTGAGGATGGGGGGAAGTTCCGAACCTTCATAAACCATACCCTTGCATAACATTTGCATTCATGAAAGTAATTTTCGCATCGTTTTGCTTTATAGGAGTTTAAAAAGAACGAACAAATATTAGCAAAAAAAGAAATATGGATTCCGGGAACAAGAATACGCTCGCCTTCAAAATTAAAGCTCCTAGGGTGGAAAGTTTATTAGCTCTAAGCAAGAGGCTCTCTTCGGTCCACAAGAACATCTTCGAGGCAAGCTATGGGCTAATCCTTGATCTTTTACCCGTGAGAATAGATTCAACCGCCTTAACCACTTTGGCGCAATTCTTCGACCCACCTCTACGGTGCTTCACGTTTCAAGACTTCCAACTAGCACCAACATTGGAAGAGTTTGAGAAGATTTTGGGTTGTAGCATGAAAGGTCATGAACTCTATCTCGGTCCGGGAAGGGATCCCACATTTGAAGCCATCGCCGAATCCTTATACCTCGACACCCAAGAAGTGGCATCTAACTTGGAAGTTAGAGGGAACCTTAAGGGATTTTCAAGAAAGTTTTTGGAAGCCAAAGCTCGGGATTTACTAGCCAACAAAGAGGTAATGGCATTCAACGCCATCTTAGCCCTCTTAGTCTACGGGATTGTCTTATTCCCCAACATGGATGATTTCGTAGACTTTCCGGCTCTAGAGGTGTTTATGACTAAAAATCCAGTTCCTACAATCTTAGCGGATTTTTATCATACCCTCTACTCAAGGCATGAACAAGCAAGGGGACGCAAAATTACTTGTTGCACTCCCGTGGTGCAAATTTGGATGATGTCCCACATGCCAAGAAACCGAGACTTTTTGGAAAACCGGGCCAAGCTCAAATGGTCGCAACGGATGACAACCCTCGCCGAGAAGGACATCCATTGGTTTTCACCAAACTTAGAGGACCCGGAAATTATCCTCAGCTGCGGGGACTTCCCCAACGTACCCCTCATTGGTACTAAGGGATGTATTAATTACAATCCGGTCCTCTCTCTCCGACAACTAGGTTTTTCAATGGAGGATAAACCTAACGACCTTTTGTTGGAGGCTTTCTACTTAAGGGAAGGCGATCAAGACCCGGCATTGCTAGAGAGAATCCGGGGAGCATGGAGCCAAGTACGCAAGGGAAAGGTCGGCAAGAGAAACTGTGTCGCCAAACCCCTTTATACTCAATGGGTGAAGGAGAGGGTCAAAGCAATCAAGTTACCCTTCGTGGTCATAAACCCTCCAAAACCTCCTACACCTAAACCTATTGCAATCATTCCCAACAAAGAAGTGGAGGACCTCAAGGCTAAAATTCAAGAACTCCAAAACAAAAACGGAGACTTAGAATTGAAGCACCTCCAAGCTTTAGGAGAAATTACTAGGACGAAGAGAGATCGTGATGAGGTATCACATTCTCTCCTAGTATGCCAAAAACGGTTAAGAACCTCCGAAGGGAAAAGGGATTGGATAGGAGGCGGCTTGGTTAGTGCGGATGCTAACCTTGTGGCCAAGGACGAAGAGTTGGAAAGAATCTACATTCCAACCAAGAGCTCAAGAAGTTTGGCGAATTAGCCATCGAAGCTCAACGGAAATGGAGGTTGAAATTTCCAAGAGAAAAATCAACAGCTCCAAGAAGTAGTGAAAGACTACAAAGAGCAGCTTCAAGCCGAACGCGTCCAGCGGCAAAGACATGAGAGTCTCTCTCATCAAGGGAGGCTAAAGTGCAATCTTCTCGAGGAAGACATCAAGAAATTCGAAGAGTACTTCGATAAGATTGCAAGAGCTCATGGGGACCACATTGCACAACTACACGATGAAATTAGAAGTGCAAGAGTCAAGCTAGACCAGCGCAAGGAAGTGATTGAGTATGTATGGCAAGACGCCACCCGATTAAGTGAGGATTTCACTAAATTGGTCGCATTCTCAAATTTGGTGATCACCCAACTTCCAAAGAAGCTAGCGGAGGCCGAGATGGTCATGCCCTACTTTGTCATCCCTAGTGGAGATCCGGAAGTTTATGAAGTTCTGCAAGGACACCATAGATTTCTATAGGGAGGAGATGAGCAAAGCCGAGAAGCGAGCGGCTATTTGATTTGTAATAGCATTAGTTACACTTTGTAAACAAATGTTATTTAATCAAATATATTTTGAAGTATAATCAATTTCCCGGTTTAATATTTTGAATTGCTAATATTAATCGTGCACCTTTAAACTCCATAAAGCAAAATAAAAAAAAACGCATATTTTGCATACCCATAGCATACATACATCCACATGCATCTTCATGCATTTTTCAAAAAAAAACTCATTCATGCCCATTTAAACAGTTCAAAGCAATCATAGCCCGAAAACCCCGAAAGCCCTCGGTCCAAGAACCAGATACTCAACACTCGTACGGAACACGAGCTAACAAACAAAGGATCATGGACAATTTGGAACAAACTCAAGCGGCTTTGAGAGAAGAGGTTGATGGAATAAAGGGAAAGATGGAGCAGATGCTAGAGTTAATGCAAGCTCTATCGGCACGAGAAAGCCACCCTCGCCCAACAACGGATGCATCCAATGTGCAATGGCCTCCTTATGGTTTACCTGTGAATTATACCCCACCCTTCGAAAATGAGGGTCAAGGACCACCTCCACCACCGCTCACAATCCCCGTAAGGAATGAAGAGCGTCGTCCTCAAGGCACCTCCACTACTCAGCATGAAGTAATTCCCCACGATGTGGAAAATAGCCAGCTAAGGCAATCTGCTCCCGACACCACCCACCAAGACAATGATACCACCCAAATGTATCGAGTTTTGGAAGAAAGGTTGAAAGCTGTCGAAGGGTTCAGCTCATACGGTGCCCACAACGCCTTGGACATGTGCCTAGTGCCCGACGTGGTAATTCCTCCGAAGTTCAAAGTACCGGACTTCGAGAAATACAAAGGAATTCAATGCCCTCGGAACCATCTAAGGATGTTCTGTAGGAAGATGGCAGCCTACGCAATGAACGAGAAACTCATGGTGCATGTGTTTCAAGATAGCTTAAGTGGAGCGTCCTTGGATTGGTACATGCAGCTCGAGCGTACCCATGTCCAAACTTGGAAGGATCTAGCCGATGCCTTCCTAAAGCAATACAAATATAATTTGGACATGGCTCCAAATAGGATGCAACTACAAAACCTCCTGCAAAGAAGCAATGAGTCATTTAAGGAGTACGCTCAGCGGTGGAGAGAACTAGCTTCTCGTGTGCAACCACCACTATTGGAAAGAGAACTTGTCGACACCTTTATGGGCACACTTCAAGGCCCGTATTACGACAAGATGATTGGAAGCACGTCTGCCGGTTTCTCCGATCTAGTCACGGTTGGTGAAAGAATAGAAGACGGAGTGAAGAGAGGAAAAATCCAAGGCTCTTCAGAAGCTCAAGGTGGAGCTAGAAAACCCCCCAGCAACTTTCACAAAAAGAAAGAGGGGGAGACAAATGCCGTTCTAATGGGACCATCCTACCCACCACCGAATCAAATGCCTCACTACCACTATCCTTATGTGGCAGCAGCAACGGCTCAAGGGCGTTACTCACCTCAAGTGTTGAGTATTTTGGTGTTGGCTGCATTGTTTGGCAAAACCAAGGTATTGAATAGAAGCATCTTAGTATCTAGAACATTTCTTCAGTTGGAAGTTTTCTCATTTGAAACTGTTCAGTAGCAGAAATTTACATCAGAAGCTGAATGCTCATCAGAAGCACTGTAGCACTTCAGAAGCTGATTCAGGTTCTGATGCTCATGTTGACTTTTGTTGACTTAATCAGAAGCTGCATATTTTCAAGTTACTCTTGTGCGAATCTTTGCAAGATATGCTAAGGTTTTATTATGAATTAAAGCTTCTAGATTGCTGGTTGATTTGAAGAAGATTTTATTGAAGATTTGGTTCAAAAAATATGAAAATCATATTTTCCTGTTATAATCTTTAAAAGATTCAGAACAGTTTTATTTGTTACATTATTGGACCAATCTTATTTCTGTAACAAATCAAATCAGAAGATTAGTTTTATTTTGCAAGACTGAAGGCTATATAAGGAGGAGGGCTGCTGCTATTCAAGATACGAATTTAGAGTTTAAGATCAGAGAATTGAGTCTTAGTGTCTTTTAAGCTTTTGCTTTATTTTTGTACGCCACTCATATGCTTTGAGTTGGTTTAGGATTTTTATTGAGTTGTAATTCATTCTAAGCCTCTAGGTACGAATGAAGTTGTGTTTTTGAAGTTTTCTGAAAAACAGAGTGTTTTTAATTAAGGGTTTCAGTAACAGGTTTGTTACTTGAATAGGAAGTTAGTGGTCTCTAATACTCAACGTGTTGGGTAGAATTCAAGACTAGGAGGAAGTTAATTGCTTAGGCTGGGAACTGGGAGTCAGTGTCTTAAGTCATAAGGATTAATTCCTATAGTGGAATTCCTTCCTGGATTGGTATCCCCCAGAGTAGGAGGTGTTTACTCCGAACTGGGTTAACAAACCTTGTGTGTTTTTAGCTTTCCTGCACTTTATATTCCTGCTGATTATTTGCTTTTATGACTGTGCTAAGTTCTGATCAGAACCTGCTAAGTTTTTAATCAGAACCAGAACCTGTTAAGTATCTTTGCCTGGCCAGAATTTCAATTGGCATCAGAGCGGGCACCCTGCCTGTATTTTGGGTGAGATCCAGAGGACTTAATTTCTGGTAAGCATGGATAGAGAAGGAGGATATGTCAATAGACCACCCCTACTAGATGGCACAAACTATGAGTATTGGAAGTCAAGGATGTGTGCTTTTCTAAAGTCTATTGACAGCAGGACTTGGAAAGCTGTGATTAAAGGCTGGGATCATCCTGTGTATACAGACAAAGATGGTAACAAGACTGAGGTTCTGAAGCCTGAGGAGGAATGGACCAAAGCTGAAGATGATCTGTCACTGGGAAATTCAAAAGCTTTGAATGCTATCTTTAATGGTGTTGATCAGAACATGTTCAGACTCATCAAACAATGTACTGTGGCTAAGGATGCTTGGGAAATTCTGAAGACCACTCATGAAGGAACTTCTAAAGTCAAGATGTCCAGATTGCAGCTGCTGACCACCAAATTTGAAAACCTGAAGATGAAGGAGGATGAGAATATCCAGGATTTCTATATGAATGTGCTTGATATGGCAAACTCTTTTGATTCTCTTGGGGAGAAGATGACAGATGAGAAGATAGTCAGAAAAATCCTCAGATCACTTCCCAGAAGGTTTGACATGAAGGTTACAGCCATAGAAGAAGCTCATGACATCACCACCATGAAGGTTGAGGAGCTGATTGGGTCTTTGCTTAACTTTGAAACTGCATTCTGCAAACAGCCTGATAAGAAAGGAAAAGGTGTAGCTTTTAGTGTGAATTCTGAAGCTGATGATCAACAAGAGTCTGATGAGGATGATTTATCAGAAGCTCTTGTGTTCCTTGGAAAACAATTCAACAGAATTCTGAAGAAGGTTGACAGAAAATCCAAGACAAAAGGTCAGAATTTCAGATTCAAGAAGCAACAAACTGATGAGAAAAAGACCAAGCCTGAAGAGAAAAGTAACCAAGCCAAAGGTGTGCAGTGCTTTGAATGTGAAGGTTATGGTCACATCAAATCTGAATGTCCTACTTTTCTTAAGAAGCAGAAGAAAAGCCTAGCTGTGTCCTGGTCTGATGAAGATTCAGAAGAAGATTTTGAGAATGAATCTGCTAAGGGTGACACAAGTCTGATGGTTAAGCTGCAGTCTCAGAAATCAGAAGTTCTTACAAAGTCTCAAGAGTACTTAGAGACTGAAACCTTGTCTGTGTCTGACTCTGATTCTGAAGGTTCACTAGTGTCTGAAACCAGAGCTGAAAAACTCTCTTATGATGAACTGGCTGACACTTACAGAAAGTTGTACATTAGAAGTGCAGATGTGTGCAAGGAAGTTCTGGATCAAAAGGAAACTATTTTTCAACTGGAGGCTGAAAAAGGAAGACTTCGTGTGCAGAATTCTGAATTAAAAGAAGAAGTGAACCAGCTAAATTCCCAACTTGAGCATATGAAAAAGCAGGTTAGAATGATGAATACTGCTACTGATGTGTTGGAGGAAATTTTAGAAAGTCAGAAACAAGGAAAAACTGGTTTAGGATTTGTTGATGAGAGTCTGAATCTCAAGCAGAAAAATCCAGTTAAACAGTTTGTTCCTGCTACTCAGACACATGATTCTATGATCGGAACATCTCAGATGAAACCTCAGAAGGTAGCCCAGTTGCAAGGTCAAAAGCATACTCAGATGAGACCTCAGAAGCATACTCAGATGCAACCTCAGAAACATGTTCAGATGCAACCCCAGAAGTACAACAGAAGAAGGAGGAATCATACTTGGACCTGTCATTATTGTGGCAAGAAGGGACATATCAAACCTTTTTGCTTTAAACTGTATGGATATCCTGAACACTTTCAATATAGAAGAGTGCAACCAACTGCACCCAGACACAGTGTTCAGAAGGTGTGGAAACCTAAGGTTCAGAATGTAGGCCTGATTGCTCATACTTCATTGAGAGCCACCTCTAAAGAAGACTGGTATTTTGATAGTGGGTGTTCAAGGCACATGACTGGTGTAAAGAAGCTACTTAGCAATATCAGACAATATTCCAGAAGCTATGTGACATTTGGAGATGGAGCAAAAGGAGAGATCCTGGGTATTGGTGATTTAAACTGTGAAGGCTTACCTAGACTGAATGATGTGCTATTAGTGAAGGGTTTAACCTCTAATCTGATCAGCATTAGTCAACTTTGTGATCAAGACTTAAAGGTTAATTTCAACAAGCAAGAGTGCATTATTACTGATCAGAAAGATAAGATTCAGATGAGGGGCTGCAGATCCAAAGATAACTGCTACTTATGGGTTTCTGAAGAAGAAAGAAGTCTGACTTCTTGTCTTATGAGCTCAGAAGAGGAAGTCAGACTCTGGCACCAGAAGTTGGGACATCTGAATCTGAAAGGCATGAAGAAAATCCTAAGTACTGAAGCTATCAGAGGTGTGCCTAATCTGAAGATCAATGAGGACAGTGTTTGTGGTGATTGTCAGATTGGTAAACAAACAAGAAAGTCTCATCCCAGATTAGTTCACCAGGTAACTACCAAAGTATTAGAACTTGTTCATATGGATTTAATGGGGCCTATGCAAGTAGAAAGTATTGGAGGAAAAAGATATGCCTTTGTAATGGTAGATGACTACTCAAGATATACATGGGTCAGCTTTGTTAGAGAAAAGTCTGACACTTTTGAAGTTTTCAAAGAGATGTGCATCCAACTACAAAGAGAGAAGGATAGTGGGATTATCAGAATCAGAAGTGATCATGGCAAAGAATTTGAAAACAAGAGCTTTTCAGAATTCTGTGCTTCTGAAGGTATAAAGCATGAGTTTTCTGCACCTATCACACCTCAGCAAAATGGTGTAGTTGAGAGGAAGAATAGGACTTTGGCAGAATGTGCAAGAGTGATGCTGCATGCTAAGAAACTTCCATATATGTTTTGGGCTGAAGCAATGAACACTGCATGCTATATCCATAATAGAGTCACTCTGAAGAAAGGAACATCATCTACATTGTATGAACTATGGAAAGGAAGAAAGCCTACAGTCAAATATTTTCATGTGTTTGGCAGTAAATGTTACATTTTGGCTGACAGAGAAAATAGAAGAAAACTGGATCCTAGGTCTGATGAGGGCATATTCCTGGGTTATTCAGTAAACAGCAGAGCTTATAGGGTGTTTAATTCAAGAACTAAAGTTGTGATGGAGTCCATTAATGTGGTAATTGATGATCTAACTGCTGAGAAAGATAGAAGTGAGTCTGAAGTTGTTCCAGAGTCTGAACCATCAGAAGAACAAACTTCAGAAGCTGAAATTCATCCAGAGTCTGAAGAAGCAGATGTACATCCAGAACATAATTCTACCAATAAAGGGCCATCTATTAGAATTCAGAAGGATCATCCTAAGGAGCTTATCATTGGGAGTTTGGATCAAGGGGTCAGAACCAGGAGATCTGAACCAGCTGCTACTGATTCATGTTTTGTGTCTAAGTTTGAACCCAAAAATGTGAAAGAAGCCCTGACTGATGAATTTTGGATTGAAGCAATGCAAGATGAGTTGAATCAATTCAAAAGGAGTGAAGTGTGGGATCTGGTTCCAAGACCTGAAGGGTTGAATGTAATTGGTACTAAATGGATTTACAAGAATAAAACAGATGAGAATGGTACTGTTGTCAGAAACAAGGCTAGGTTGGTTGCTCAGGGTTATACTCAAGTGGAGGGATTGGATTTTGATGAGACCTTTGCACCTGTGGCCAGACTAGAGTCCATAAGACTACTGTTGGGTGTATCCTGCATTCTCAAGTTCAAGCTATTTCAGATGGATGTGAAGAGTGCATTTTTGAATGGGTATCTGCAAGAGGAAGTGTATGTTGAACAGCCTAAGGGTTTTGTGGATCCTAAATTTCCAGATCATGTTTACAAACTGAAGAAAGCTTTATATGGATTGAAACAAGCACCAAGAGCATGGTATGACAGGCTGACTCAGTTTCTTGTGGCTCAAGGTTACAGAAAAGGAGGTTCTGATAAGACATTGTTTGTGAAAGATGAAAATGGGAGTCTGATGATTGCTCAGATTTATGTAGATGATATAGTGTTTGGAGGAATGTCTCAGAAGATGGTCAAGTTGTTTGTTCAGCAGATGCAGTCAGAATTTGAAATGAGTTTAGTTGGTGAGCTGACATACTTTCTTGGGTTACAAGTCAAGCAAATGGAAGATACAATCTTCATCTCTCAGAGTAAATATGCCAAGAACATTGCGAAAAAGTTTGGATTGGAATCTGCTGCTCACAAGAGGACACCAGCTGCTACTCATCTGAAGCTAACCAAAGATGAACATGGAGTATCAGTTGATCAAAGTCAATACAGAAGCATGATTGGGAGCCTATTGTACTTGACTGCAAGCAGACCAGACATTACTTTTGCTGTAGGAGTATGTGCTAGATATCAAGCTGATCCTAAGATGAGTCATCTGACACAAGTTAAAAGGATCCTGAAGTATGTGAATAGCACAAGTGACTATGGAATCATGTATTCACATAGTTCAAGTTCTGAACTGATGGGATTTTGTGATGCTGACTGGGCTGGAAGTGCTGATGACAGGAAGAGCACCTCAGGAGGTTGTTTCTTTTTGGGAAATAACTTAATTTCATGGTTTAGCAAGAAGCAAAACTGTGTGTCATTGTCAACTGCTGAAGCTGAGTACATTGCTGCTGGGAGTAGTTGCTCACAACTGGTTTGGATGAAACAGATGCTGGAGGAGTACAACATTGAACAAGGAACTATGACATTATTTTGTGACAATTTGAGTGCAATCAACATCTCTAAGAATCCAATACAGCACAGCAGAACTAAACACATTGATATCAGACACCATTTTATCAGAAACCTTGTGGAGGATAAAGTTATTCAACTGGAACATGTAGCTACTGAAGAACAAGTTGCTGACATTTTCACAAAGGCCTTGGATGCTAAGCAATTTGAAAACTTAAGGAGCAAGTTAGGTGTGTGCTTATTTGAAGAATTCTAGCAATTAAAGCAAATTGGATGTGAGGAAGATAGAGTACCTGCCAGCTTTGTTAGTGCTAAGTGTGATCCTGTCTCTGATACTAAGTCTGAAGTTCAAACTGGGACAGTAGTTGAAGATGTTTGTGAAGTTTTCCTTCCCTATTTGAAGACTATGATTTGTCAGAATTTTGTGGCTAAAAAGGGGGAGAAAATCTTATGTAATGTGTTGGCTCTGGTACCAAAAGTCTTAGGCAAAGTGTTGCTGCTCAGAAGTTCAAATTTCAGATGTTCAGTTTTCAGTGTGGTTCAGAAGTTATTTGTGAAGCTCAGAGTTCAGAACCAGTACAACAAGAGCTGTCAAGATGTTATTGAGGGGGAGTATGTGTCTCAGGGGGAGTACATTGCTATGGTCCTGAGTGTTTCTGTGATCCTGAGGTATGGTCCTGAAGAACAATTGTGTTCAGCTCCTGAAGTGTTGGCTCTGATATGCTATGATACCATATATTCAGAAGTAAGGGGGAGTTTGATGTATGCTGAGTGTATGCTGAGCTGCAGGGGGAGTGTGTGTGATGATCAGGAGTTGATCAGTAGCTCTGATACCTTGGAGTAGCTCTGATACCATGATTGTTTGTGATGATCAGGAGTTGATCAGTAGGTGATGTGTGCTTCAGTAGTTGTTTTGAACTGAAGCTGGTTTGTGTTTCTCATGATAGTCATAAATGAATCCGCTGCTAATTACTATGTTATGATTGATCATTGTGGAGTTCTTCATTGCTGAGTTGTTTATAAGGGAGATTGAAGAACTTGGATGGTTTTAGCCAAAAATTTGCCAAAGGGGGAGATTGTTGAGTATTTTGGTGTTGGCTGCATTGTTTGGCAAAACCAAGGTATTGAATAGAAGCATCTTAGTATCTAGAACATTTCTTCAGTTGGAAGTTTTCTCATTTGAAACTGTTCAGTAGCAGAAATTTACATCAGAAGCTGAATGCTCATCAGAAGCACTGTAGCACTTCAGAAGCTGATTCAGGTTCTGATGCTCATGTTGACTTTTGTTGACTTAATCAGAAGCTGCATATTTTCAAGTTACTCTTGTGCGAATCTTTGCAAGATATGCTAAGGTTTTATTATGAATTAAAGCTTCTAGATTGCTGGTTGATTTGAAGAAGATTTTATTGAAGATTTGGTTCAAAAAATATGAAAATCATATTTTCCTGTTATAATCTTTAAAAGATTCAGAACAGTTTTATTTGTTACATTATTGGACCAATCTTATTTCTGTAACAAATCAAATCAGAAGATTAGTTTTATTTTGCAAGACTGAAGGCTATATAAGGAGGAGGGCTGCTGCTATTCAAGATACGAATTTAGAGTTTAAGATCAGAGAATTGAGTCTTAGTGTCTTTTAAGCTTTTGCTTTATTTTTGTACGCCACTCATATGCTTTGAGTTGGTTTAGGATTTTTATTGAGTTGTAATTCATTCTAAGCCTCTAGGTACGAATGAAGTTGTGTTTTTGAAGTTTTCTGAAAAACAGAGTGTTTTTAATTAAGGGTTTCAGTAACAGGTTTGTTACTTGAATAGGAAGTTAGTGGTCTCTAATACTCAACGTGTTGGGTAGAATTCAAGACTAGGAGGAAGTTAATTGCTTAGGCTGGGAACTGGGAGTCAGTGTCTTAAGTCATAAGGATTAATTCCTATAGTGGAATTCCTTCCTGGATTGGTATCCCCCAGAGTAGGAGGTGTTTACTCCGAACTGGGTTAACAAACCTTGTGTGTTTTTAGCTTTCCTGCACTTTATATTCCTGCTGATTATTTGCTTTTATGACTGTGCTAAGTTCTGATCAGAACCTGCTAAGTTTTTAATCAGAACCAGAACCTGTTAAGTATCTTTGCCTGGCCAGAATTTCATCAAGTAATTCCCGCAACTCCACCTCGACAACCAGTAGTGTTGCCGCAGCAAAATCAACAGCAACAGCAACAAGGTGGGTACCCATCAAAGAATCAAGCGAGCTCAAGGAACAGTTATTTCAATAGGCAGTTTGATCCTGTACCCATGTCTTATGGTCAAATCCTGCCATACCTAATCCAAAAGGGCATGGTCGAGACAAGACTACTACCACCAATGTCGCCACCATATCCACAGTGGTACGACGCAAATGCCAAATGTGATTTCCACGCAGGATCCGTGGGGCACAATGTCGAAAACTGTAGAGTTTTCAAACACAAGGTGCAGGATCTTATTGACAAGAAGCTGTTATCCTTCAAAGAGGAAAGCCCCAATGTGAAGAACAACCCATTGCCGGGGCATGCGGGTCCCTCTGTAAATGCGGTGGAGGAACAAGAGGACTTTGGTCCAGTCAAAAGGGTATCCAATGTTAAAACTCCCCTGTCAACCATAAGGGAGCGTTTAACCGGCTTTGGACTGTTCGAGGAAATGCACGCCAACTGTGAAGCCTGCAAGGTCAACCCGAATGAGTGCGAAGAGTTGAGGAGCTGTCTTCAAGAGTTAATGGACCAAGGTTGGATCCAAATTGGTTATATAAAGGATGGCACGGACATTGCTACCTTAGAGTCTAACAGCCCAAAACCTCTCGAGATTCCATACCAAAGGAGAGAGGTACCAATGCCAATACAACCCATAACATTCCACGTACCTGCACCCTTCTCTTTTGAAAGCACAAAGAGGGTACCATGGAATTACCAACCTGTGGCCTATGTGGAAGGAAAACCACTAGCCAAAATTGAGCCCAGCATCACTAACATTACCGGTGTTGGAGGAATGACTAGAAGTGGTAGAGTCTTCGCTCCGAAAGAACTCGGGAAGACGCCAGCTGTACTACCAAAGGAGCCGCTCAAAGAAAAGAGCGTGGAGGAAGAAGAGAACCAAGCGGGGCCTTCTCAGAAGACAATCCCGCAAAAAGAGGCCGAAGAGTTCCTAAGGATAATCCAAAAGAGCGAGTACAAAATCATTGACCAGCTAGGTCAAACTCCCTCCAAGATCTCCATGCTATCCTTACTACTCAGCTCGGAAGCACACCGAGAAGCACTACTGCGGATCCTCAGTGAGGCACATGTCACCAAGGACATTCCGGTGGACCAATTCGACGGGATAGTCGGAAATATCACCTCAAGTAGGTACTTGGGTTTCAATGGCGATGAGCTACCCGACGAGGGGCACATTCATAACCGCGCCTTACATATCTCCGTGAAATGCATGGACCACATCCTCTCAAGAGTGCTAGTGGACACGGGGTCATCATTGAATGTCATGCCCAAGACTACCCTTCTCAAACTATCATGTGAAGGGACCGTAATGAAGCCTAGCGCCTTGGTCGTAAAAGCTTTCGATGGGTCAAGAAGAGCCGTCATAGGGGAGATCGACTTACCGGTCCAAATCGGACCTAAGGTTTTCACCATAACCTTCCAAGTCATGGATATTAATCCAACATACAGTTGTCTTCTCGGACGACCATGGATCCATGCGGCCGGAGCCATTACCTCTACCCTGCACCAGAAGCTGAAATTCATCATTGATAACCAAATGATTGTAGTTTCCGGGCAAGAGGACATGATGGTAAGCCATCTCTCATCTTTCCGTTATATAGAAACGGATGAAGAAGCTGTGGACGTCCCATTCCAATCTTTGGAAGTGGCGAATGTCGTGACATTGAGCTCGAAGCCCAAGGAAGAGGCTAGGACAGCCATGTCATCATGGAGGGCGATAAGAGAGGCCCTAGAAGAAAGCCGACCCACCGGATGGGGCAAGTTAGTGGACATACCGGAGAAGAAAAATCGCTTCGGGTTGGGGTATCATCCATCAGCCGAAACTTTCTCAAAGCCTCCAAAGCAAGGGATCCTCCCCATTTCGGAAACATTCATCAGTGCGGGGTTTATCCATGAAGATCAAGTGGCTCTACTCGAAGATGTAGACGAAGACGTGCCTGATTTGGTGTATCGTTGCGCTTCGGATGAAGCTTTGAACAATTGGAGGGCTATCGCAATTCCCGAGATCATTACCAGGATCAAGTAATAAACCATGTTTGTTTGTTTTTTACTTTTAAATAAAAAAAATCATTTAGCTCTGCCCAAGGCAAATGATTAGTCGTGTGGGGCCCCCATGTTTTAAAAGTTGTTTACAATCATGAATAAAAGCTCTCTTTTATGTTCATATTGAGTCTTTTTCTTTTTTGCATTTGTTTAAAAAAAAATTTTCTACAAAAAGCCTAAAAAAAAATCATACTCATGCAGATCTACAAATCCACCCTCCAAAAACAACACTACCTTAAACCCTTATGACTTCGATTGCCCGATTAATCAAACGGAAGATGATGAAGAGGACGATTATGAACCGCCTGAAGAATTGTCTAGACTTGCAAATCAAGGGGATAGGGTAATACAACCTCACCAAGAATCAGTTGAAAAGGTCAACTTGGGGACCGAAGAGGATAAGAAAGAGGTCAAGATAGGAGCCTCCCTGCACGAGGGTGTGAAAGGAAAGTTGATCAAGCTTCTGCAAGAGTACGTGGACGTATTCGCTTGGTCGTATCAAGACATGCCGGGTTTAGACCCTAACATCGTTGTACACAAGCTGCCACTCAAGCCGGAATGCCCGCCAGTGAAGCAGAAATTGAGAAGAACGCGACCCGATATGGCTCTCAAGATCAGAGAGGAGGTCAAAAAGCAATTCGATGCCGGTTTCTTAGCCGTAACCAAGTATCCGACATGGGTTGCAAACATTGTGCCAGTTCCGAAGAAGGATGGCAAGGTGAGAATGTGTGTGGATTATCGGGACTTGAATAAAGCAAGCCCAAAGGATGATTTCCCGCTACCACACATCGACATATTGGTGGACAACACAGCCCAATTCTCAGTCTTTTCCTTTATGGATGGTTTCTCGGGATATAACCAAATCAAGATGGCTCCAGAGGACATGGAGAAAACTACATTCATCACCCCATGGGGGACTTTCTGCTATAAGGTAATGCCTTTCGGATTAACAAATGCCGGGGCAACATACCAAAGAGCAATGGTGACTCTTTTCCACGACATGATCCATAAGGAAATTGAGGTCTACGTCGACGATATGATTGCCAAATCCCAAACGGAGGAGGATCATCTAGTCCATCTACAAAAGCTTTTCGAACGCCTAAGAAAATTCAAGCTGCGCTTAAATCCTAACAAGTGCACATTTGGCGTTAGATCCGGAAAGTTATTGGGCTTCGTCGTCAGCCAAAGAGGTATTGAAGTGGATCCCGATAAGGTGAAGGCCATCCAAGAAATGCCTGCACCAAATACCGAGAAAGAAGTCCGGGGTTTCTTAGGAAGATTGAACTACATCGCCAGGTTCATCTCACACATGACAGCTACCTGCGAACCAATCTTCAAACTGCTAAGGAAAAACCAAGCCGTTCATTGGAATGAGGATTGCCAAGAAGCGTTTGACAAGATCAAACAATACCTGCAAGAACCACCGATCTTAATACCTCCAGTTCCGGGTAAACCCCTCATCTTATACCTAACCGTACTTGAAGGATCAATGGGTTGTGTGTTAGGACAACAAGATGAAACGGGAAGAAAAGAGCACGCAATCTACTACCTAAGCAAGAAGTTTACCGACTGTGAAACAAGGTATACTTCACTTGAAAAGACTTGCTGCGCTTTAGCATGGGCTGCTCGACGTCTAAGGCAATACATGTTGACCCATACAACTTGGTTGATATCGAAGATGGATCCCATCAAGTACATCTTCGAAAAGCCTGCCCTCACAGGGAAGATAGCCCGTTGGCAAATGCTGCTGTCTGAGAATGACATCCAATATGTTGCTCAAAAAGCCATCAAAGGGAGTGTTTTATCCGAGCACCTTGCTCACCAACCATTGGAGGATTATCAACCCATACAATTCGACTTCCCAGACGAAGATGTCGTAGCTTTGAATGACGAAGAAGTCACAAGCGACGATGAAGGACCAGAACCAGGAGCTCAATGGAAGCTCGCTTTCGACGGCGCCTCAAATGCCATGGGGCACGGTATCAGAGCAGTTTTAATCTCCCCAAGAAATGGATACCAACCCTTCACAGCAAGGTTGTGCTTTGACTGCACCAATAACATGGCAGAATATGAAGCATGTATCCTAGGCCTCGAAGCAGCAATTGATCTAAGGATCAAAAACCTTGAAGTATACGGTGACTCAGCCTTAGTCATCTATCAAGTCAAAGGAGAATGGGAAACGAGACATCCCAATTTAATTCCCTACCAAGCCCGGGTTGTAGAATTGATCAAGCATTTTGATGAAATCAATTTCCACCACATACCTCGAGAAGAAAATCAGGTAGCAGATGCTTTGGCTACATTATCATCAATGTACCAAGTAAATTCCTACAACGAAGCACCAATCATAAGGATGGATCGTAGAGACAAACCAGTTGTATGCGCATCAGTCGAAGAGGGACTTGACAACAAACCTTGGTTCTACGACATCAAGCGATACCTCGAAGAGCAAGAGTATCCAGAAAGTATCTCGCACACCGACAAGAGGACCCTCAGAAGATTGGCATCCCAATTCTTCCTCAGTGGAAACACCCTCTACAAAAGAAATTATGACATGGTCCTGCTCAGATGTGTGGATAAACATGAAGCGGACATGCTCATCAAAGAAATCCACGAGGGATCTTTTGGAACCCATGCTAATGGGCATGCAATGGCAAAGAAAATCCTAAGGGCGGGCTACTACTGGCTAACCATGGAAGCTGATTGTTTCCACTATGCCAAGACTTGTCACAAGTGCCAGATTTACGCCGACAAAGTGCATGTGCCACCAACTCCACTAAACGTCATGACTTCACCTTGGCCATTCTCTATGTGGGGCATAGACATGATTGGAATGATCGAGCCCAAAGCGTCAAATGGACATCGCTTCATCCTCGTTGCCATCGACTACTTCACCAAATGGGTAGAAGCAGCTTCGTATGCAGACGTAACCAAACAAGTGGTAGCCCGATTTATCAAGAAGGAAATCATTTGCCGTTATGGTACTCCCCACAAAATCATCACCGATAATGGGGCAAACCTAAACAACAAGACAATGAAGGAGTTGTGCAAAGATTTCAAGATTGAGCACCATAATTCCTCCCCTTACCGACCAAAGATGAATGGTGCGGTAGAAGCAGCCAATAAGAACATAAAGAAGATCATCCAAAAGATGGTGACAACATATAAGGATTGGCATGAGATGCTTCCCTTTGCGCTACATGGCTACAGAACAGCCATTCGCACTTCAACTGGGGCAACCCCCTTCTCCTTAGTGTACGGTATGGAAGCTGTTCTCCCCGTAGAGGTGGAAATTCCTTCGCTAAGGGTCTTGATGGAAACCAAGCTAGAAGAAGCTGAATGGGTCCAAACAAGGTTCGACCAACTGAATCTCAAAGAGGAGAAGCGTCTGACGGCAATATGTCATGGCCAACTCTATCAAAGGAGGCTCAAGAGAGCATTCGACAAGAAGGTCCGTCCTCGAGAGTTCAAAGAAGGAGACCTAGTGCTCAAGAAGATATTACCTATCCACAAAGATCCCCGAGGGAAGTGGACTCCCAGCTATGATGGGCCGTACGTGGTAAAGAAAGCTTTCTCAGGCGGAGCCCTGATCATCACCACTATGGACGGAGAAGAGTTCCCACTCTCAATAAACTCCGATGCAGTCAAGAGGTATTATGCCTAAAGAAAAAAAGAAAGAAAGCTCGCTAAATCGAAAACCTGAAAGGGCGGTTTAGGCAATAGAGAGCGTCCTGCTAGATTGAAAACCTGAAAAGGCGGTCTAGGCAAAAATTAAGGACATCAAAAAAAGGAAATACACCCCGGTGGATTGAAAAACTCGAAAGAGCGATCCAGGCAAAAGTTAGGGGTTAACAAAAAAGAAAGGCAATGACTGCAGCATCCAAGCTCCGGACAAGATTCAAGAGGAGAGGAATCGGTCTCGTCAGCGTCTTCCACCAAACGAAAATCTCGAAGTCATAAGGAAATAGCATGTGTTGTGCCAAAACCAACATTTTCTTTTTGCTTTTTCTTGTCTTTCTCTATCCCACTTCTCACTTTGTGTATTTTTACCCATTCAAGAGGTCAAATCTGCATTGAATAAATTTCCTTTTTTTATTTTATGTTCTCAGTAGCGCATAAAATTTTGTTTTATTCATGATGAAAATGCTTTAAAACATGGGAAATAAACAAAAAAAATTTCTTCCAAAAAGAGAAAAAACAAACAAACTTTGCTTTATTTTGAACCTTCGTGAATTCTGAAAGAATTGCGGTAATTCCCACCAAAATATTGCACCAAAGGACTTATGCTCCTTAGCAAAGGCAAGTGTGTAGCTCGCGGCACGCGGAGCGCAAGAACCCCAAGGGTCAAGAGGAGCGAAATTCCCCAGTAAACACCCTAAGCATCCAAACACCAACAAAGGCTGGATATCGATCATGCTTCCAAAATGATCCTTTATCCCCATAAGCCAAACCTCATTGATACTCCCCAGGGAGTCTCAACCCCAAACAAAGTCCAATCATTATTGGCAAAAAAACACAAATCTTCGGGCTTAGGCTCGAACTACACCGGTTTTGATCCCATTTGGGTATGTAGGCAAAGGACCTTGTCCTTCCAAACCGACCAACCAAAAAACACAAATCTTCGGGCTTAGGCTCGAACTACACCGGTTTTGATCCCATTTGGGTATGTAGGCAAAGGAACTTGTCCTTCCAAACCGACCAACCAAAAAACACAAATCTTCGGGCTTAGGCTCGAACTACACCGGTTTAGATCCCATTTGGGTATGTAGGCAAAGGACCTTGTCCTTCCAAACCGACCAACCAAAAAACCAACAAAAAAGAGAAAGCCCAACTATCATGAACACAACCACAAACAAAGACCGACTCTGCTCGGCACCCAACCAACATTATTTTATTCATGCATGCATATTTAAAACCATTCATACACATGCATTTCATTTCATAAAACATGCATCCTCAACAAGGATCCTCCAGTGAGTATCACATATTCACCAACATCCATCAACATTCAACCAGGGGCACCTATTTAGGGTAAGACCGCAGCTTGTTAGGAATCGATATTCAGAAGCAGTACCTGAATAAGATCACCTAGTTTAGGTATCGATCTCTAGAAGCAGTACCTAGAGTAGATCACCTCCCCCAGTGTATCGACCTTCAGTGTTAGCGGCTGAATAAGATCACAGCTCGTTAGGAATCGACATTCAGAAGCAGTACCTGAATAAGATCACCTAGCTTAGGTATCCACCTCTAGAAGCAGTACCTAGAGTAAACCTCCATCTTAGGTATCGACCTCTAGAAGCAGTACCTAGATAAGATCACCTACCTCAACGTTCCACCTCTAGTGACATCCTAGAGTAAATCACCATCCTCAGGAATCGACCTCTAGAAGCAGTGCCTAGATAAGATTACCTTCATCCCCCAGTGGATCTACCTCCAGTGTTAGCGGCTGGATACGATCAACCTTTACCAACCATTGCATTTGCATTTCGCGAAGGACAAAATTCGGGTCCTTCTTTTTACTTAATTGATCTTCGCAAAGAGTTCACGAGATGCCCTCGGCACTCACGCACTCTATGCGAAGACACAATTAAGTAGGGGCAGCTGTAGTACCCTAATTTTGTCCTACGCATTTTAAAACAAAAAAATCAAAAAAAATCAAAGAGGGGAAAAAGTCAAAAGTCAACAAAAGTCAACAGAAAAGTCAACATTTTAAAAATGATGACTTCGCACTGCGAAGCTCACTTCGCACTGCGAAGTCTGCGATTTTTCTGCAGATTTTTGGTTTCTTTGATTTAATTCCAGAATTTGTTGCATGTCATTTCTATAATTATTTTAAGTAGCATTCATGGCTAATTGGGCCAAGCAAAACCAGAATTGAAGGACTTGCCATTAATGCCAAGGTTGGAAGCTTTTTCTTCCAACCTAGCATGTGACAAGCAAGTGGGCTTGCCCTTGGGCAGCTCTACTCCCTCCCATGTGACCTGCTAACCACCACAAGGTTGCCAGCCACCTGCTTGAGGACTTTCCTCCTGCTTGCTCTCCCCAAAACCAGTCAAACCAGCTGGATTTTTCACTTGAAAAACCATGATTGCCTACTCTGTTTTGCAGCAGCTTTTCACCCTCTCACACCAGCCATAAGTAGCCTTTTCATCCCTCAATCTCTGCACATTACAGTGCACGTTTTCATTGACCAACCATTGAGATTGCAAGGATTGATCCCCAAGCATTAGCCAATTGCAAATCAGCTTTGTTCTTCATCATTACCTTCTAGAATTAGTTGAATTTGTGGCTGAAATCAAGCTGGATCTTGCCCCTTGGTACAAGGCAGGGTTGCCTCTATCCATTAGCATTTAATGCAAAGGGATTCAGCTTAATCTTGGCCACAAATCAGCTGAATTTTGGGATTGTGTAATGATGAAAAAGATTTGGTTTTGGCCTATAAATAAGAGGCATTGTCCAAGGTTTCAAGGACTTCTGAAAAACACAGTTAACAACAGCATTTCAAGAGCAGAAACTCTACTCATTTTAGCCTACAAAACTCCACAAAATAACCAGAAACAATCCATCCAACACAAAGCTTTCCAAAGTTCCAAAACCTTCACCAATATTCAAACCTCTTGTGAAAGCCTTTAACCAAATCAAATCAAGTGCAGCTGGAGCTTTCTAAGGAGTTCTGTAAGTTTCTAAGCACTTATCTTGCATTTATAATTGTGTTTGCATAGCTATTTTGGTTCAAAACCATTTGATTCTAAAAAACCCTTTTTGAATTTCAAAGAAATCCCAAGGTTTTCAAAACATCAAAACTGGTTTGTCCAACCTTTTTCACCCCAAAAACTCAAAGTTTTTCACCCATCTATAAGGTCCTGAGTGTGTTCAGAAGTTGTTTCTGAACAAAAGTTCAGAAACAGCTTCTGAACCCAAAATTTCGCATGCTTCGCAGTGCGAAGTCATGGTCGCAGTGCGACCATGACAGAACTCAGAACCTGAGTTTTTGTGTCAAAATGACCAATTTTTGAGGTTCTAGCCCCAGAGCTCAGAACCTAAGAGTTTTTAAACCCATGTTCTTCAAACCACAACAAGGATTTTGCATAATTTTGACAAAATCACAAGTTCGTATGACCATTTTGTGGATAACTTGCAAAACAAGTTATCTTCCCAAACTCTCAAACAAGCATGAACAAACAAGCTATGTTCATCATTTCAATCTAAACTTGAACAATAAATATTGTTCATGATGTTCAAAACTCAAAGATGAACATACACCGTTTACGTTCGCATTTTCGCAAAATGAGACGAACTTGCGCGTTTTTTAGCAAATTTGCTAAACCTTCCCATTTTGGGTTTTCAAACCAAATGTTTTGACATACCTTGGGATTTCTAAAGGATTCAACCCAAAAACATGAATGAAAAAGGGATGGTGTGACGTATGTCTCTCCATCGCCCCGATTGTACGAATGCGTGACGTATGTCTCGTCGCTCGGACAATCGTCATTCCCCTTTTTTTCAATATGTACAACCCTAACCAAACCAAATCTTGGCCCCTTGTGGTCAATCCAAACCTTTTGGTCCCCCGTTGGCCATTAGACTCAACCCCTCGACTCGTTTGAGTCCACTCGGTCAATGTTCGACTCGTCCGAGTCCATTGTACCCGTTCTTGATCTCAGTGGATCAATCGAACAATCGCCCGACTCTTCGGAGTCCACTCGGTCAATGATTGACTTGTATGAGTCCATTGCACCTCCCTTGGTCCCATAGCGACCACTTCAACCCTTTACTCTAACGGACGTAACTTTTAACAATTCTAATGCGATTCACGAACAAACGCTTAATAAGTCTCCAAGAGGGAGCATACAAGCTACGTTTTAATCGCAAGAATTCGGTTTAAAACATCGTCCAATTAAAATCAACCAACACATGTACGTTTTTCTACCAAAGAACTACGTACGCTTTGAATTCTCCGACTACCGGGAGATACGTAGGAGCAAGATCGACATCTTGTCAAGCGCAATAATAAAAAAAACTTTTTTTCCTTCTTTCGTTTGTTTTTATCTCTTTCCCCCCTTTTATTATATTTTTAACATAAATGAACATGCACGCAAAGTATTAAAAAAAAAACAATTCAAGCTTTGACCAAATAGAAGGTTCCCGTTGAGTACAACGGACGTGAGGGGTGCTAATACCTTCCCCTTGCGTAATCGACTCCCGAACCCGACAATGGTTGCGATGACCAAATCCTTATCCTCATCGTCTAAAGGGTTTTATTATCGTTTCCCTTTACAACAAAAAAAAACTTAAGGGTTTATCAACGTTCCCTTTACACAAAAACTTTGGTGGCGGCTTCACAAAGGCCCTCCGAGCGTTCGAGGACGTCCTCGGAGGATTTGCGCGTCTTTTTCCCGAGGAAAAAAACGAGGTGCGCACACTCTTTTCTAATTATAATTCCCTAATTCCTTAGGTGAACCTATAATCATAAAAGGTTTTTAAGTCCGTTAATCCAAGGTCACAACTTAACAACGTTCCATTCCTAGACTGTCCGATAAGTTGTTCCGTATACATAGGTCAAAGGTTATCAGCTAGTGTCAATAGTCAAATAATCTCTAAAATCAGTTATATTGGGTCAGAATCATAAAAGCATTAAGGACAATTTATACTGAATAAACTAGATTAACATTCATAAGATTCAGAGTTACAGATTACATGGCAACAAGCTTAGAACAGATTCATCTCAAGACCTAATCACAGTTAACTTAGCTGCTCATGGCTAAAGCACAAATAACTAATTCAAATTTAAGACTCATTACATGAATTGACAAACCGTCTATGAGTTTTTTTATGGTCTCCCACCTTAGCTCAGATCTCCTGCTCAAAAATAGTCAGTTTCCCCTTTCAAAATTCGAACCCCGGGCTTCAGAAATTGTTTTGGCCTTTATAGGAAAATTTCAGAAACGCACACATCGTGCTCCGATGCTAAGAAATCGTGCTCCGATTTCTTCAATAAATTCAAATTAAAGCTTGACGCGCCTTCAAATCGTAGCACGATGATAAACCATCGTGCTCCGATATTTTACGAACCAAAATCCTTCAAAACTGCTCCAAATCGTGCTCCGATACTACAGATCGTGGCACGATTTCTTTGCTCCCAGGAATCATGAAAACTGTTCTTTTATGGCCTGTTACCCACACAAAATCATCTGAACTCAACTAAAACAGTATAAAACTTACTAAAGAAATGAAATATGACCTAGTGTCATCAACCTCCTACGAGGTATGACTATGAGGACATGGTTTCCTATGTTTTAAAGGTTGCAGAGGAAGTGGATCTTCATGAGCCATCAACCTTCGGGTAAACAAATTGGGTTCAACAAACAACCCGACTGATATGTTTACTAAGCCGGTTCCGTAAAGCAAGTTTCAACATTGTTTGAACTTGCTAAATGTTAGAAGTTTTTAATTGCCCTTGGAGGGGCAAGGCCTGCGGTAGAGCGGGCTCATCTGGGCATTTTGTGTAATGCATCTGGCACATCTGGTACTTCGAGTACATCTGGTGCATCTGGTACTTCGAGTACATTTGGTGCATCTGGTTATCTAGATAGGATTCAAGTCAAGGTGGAGATTTGTTTAAATATGCCTTGAATTAGTGTTGGGAAAATGTCCCACATCGGAGAATTGGAAGAAACATGCATAGACATGGCCATATAAATAAAAGCCTTGTGTGTTAGTATTTCTTGCACCAATAGTCAATGGGTTTTGATATAGCTAGTATTTACCTCTATTATTCAGTATCTATCTGTAACTATCGATTATAGAGGAATTCTTTTCAGTGGCTCTACACTTGGATTAGTCAGCACATTGTTGGATACCACGTTAAATTTTGTGTCGTTTTTAATTCTGTCTTTTACTATTATTGTCATTATTTTTTGCATTCCGTTATAACACCTTCCAATCTAAAGTGCTTTTATTATCTTTTGGTATAGTCACATAGCACTAAACAAATACATGAATCAACTTCCTTCAAAAAAATAAAAATGACATGAACCAACTCAAATATATAGGATAAAATCATGTTTTTTTCAAACAAATTTCAACTTCAAGTTTGTATATCCAGCTTGAGTCTTGTGTCGTTCAAAAAGATCTTGAAGTGCTTCAAGAAACTCACTGTGTACTTTGGCAACCTAAATGTAAAGAAGAAAAAACAAGTTTATATATGAGCATGATGAGTTCAAAACCCATGAACTCCTTTTAATTAATAAGAAAAAATACATTCTCAAAATAATTTTACTTGGTTTTAGTGCCCCTAGCTCTGTTATGTTTATTATCATTGTCAATGTTAATATGAAAGGTGGATGGTAAACTTTATATATATATATATATATATATATATATATATATATAACTAGCGCGTTTAGACGGGCACTTTGTGTCTGTTTGTTCGCTCTTCTTATTGCATTAATGAACATAAATTACGAACAATATTTTTTATAAAATATTAGATATAGATAATAAATCTTTTTCACTTTTATATCGTAACAAAATATACTTATATTTTTCAATGATGTCAATAATATAACAAATATAATATCTTTAAAAAAAATAATAAATATATGTAAATTCTTATATTTTTTAATGACACCAACAAAATAACATTCTTATTGTCAAATTTACTTAAGGGTATAATTGAAAGAAAAAAAGACAACCCAAAACACTCTACTTTCTTTATATATACTATAGATATACCTCCTCTTTTGTTGGTTCTGCATTTTTCTCAACCCGGATTGGTCTACCCACAACGACATACAATGGATGTTTGAATGGTATAGGAGATCTATCAGAGGAGAAGAGATATCATCATGAAAGATATATGGTACATTACCATTAAAAAAAATAATATATGGTACATTGATATTAAGAGGCTGGCCCGATATGTCAAATAAAAAATGACAGGCCTCTAAAAAAAATTAAAATATACTATCAAATAAACATATATTTAAATTATCCGTCAAACTTCGTTTTAGTATATGGAAATTGAAAGTTTCACCTCATGTAAAATTGTTCATCTTGGAAAATGCTGCAAAGACAATGTTCATAAGGTATAGAAAACATATACTAGTAGTTTGTTTTGGTTCCATTCCTATGCCTCAGTCCCCACTAAAAATTTAATGTAACCTATTTACTAACCTCATCACTTTCACTCCCCAATTAATTTCTCCTCTGCATAAATTTTGCTACTCATTTTTTTAAAGGAGTTGATGAAACTCTTATTCAATTTGATTTTTCTCAAATATTTTGTTCTCAATTATTTAGTTTGAGAAAATTATCTTCAATTCAGAGCTAGAATACGAAAGAGTCTATGTCACTGAAAGACTTGATAACAATTAACCTACTAACATTTGTCATTAAAAAATAAATAAATAGAGGACATATATTTAGTTTCTTGTTAGTATTGATGAAGAGTAAAATGAACCAAGTGGTAAAATGTTAGCTTTCGTGATTTTTCTTTACCACTTTGACTCCCTTTTGCGATTTGAAAGAAGTGAGCTGGTTTCCTATTTGTTAGGGAAAACTGACTGGTAGGTTGGTTCACTTTCAACTCCCTCTCAATCCATTAACTATCTCAACAATTTTTGAGTGACTTCCAATTTTGAAAATTAAGGTTCCATGTTACTGAGCTCTGTTCTAAACAAAGCCCTAAAAACACAATTGTTACTCTCATTTGGATTTGCAATAACCGGACAAGGGGTTAGGGCTTGACAATTTTTTTTTTTTTGCTTACACTGGTTTAAATGTACTCCCTCTGGTCTTTATTATAATTTATTATAAGAAACTTTTTAAAAAAATCTTTGGACTTATTTATAAGAAAATGTCACAATTTTTAAGGTGTATTTATTACATTAAAGACTTTTTTAACCCTCATTTAATGCTTGTCTTTTTAATGTTAGTGAGTATATTTAATACTTCACAAATTTTTAAGAGGGTATATTTGTAAAAACATTTAAAAAGTTCCAACAATTAATGATTGTCTTGGTTTTGATGTTTTTTGGTTTTCCTTCTTATATTAAGGACCGGAGGGAGTATTGTTTATGATATCTAACATGTTTTAATTAGATTTATCATTTTTACACACGCCCATCCCTTTCCTCTCACTGCTTCTAAGTTTCACTTCTTCTCTTTCATCAATTTCTATGAATGATGAAAGCCTATTTATTTAATCTCTTGATATCATTGTTCAGGTTGGCCCTTAATTTGTGGGAGAATGGTCTCATTTTCTTTCAAAAAAGTTATACAACAGGAATCTTTTTAAACTATTTACATTATAGTCGGTAAGTGAAAACAGAAGTAAAGAGATAGAAAAATGAGAATAAAGAAATTTGACTTAGAAAAGAAAGACATACCCGATTACTCCCCAAAATATCAGTGGAATCGTCTTCATATACCTCGCAATATTCTCAATTAACTTGCCGGGAACTTTCCACCATTTATAAGTATTTGTCTGTGACCAAAAAGAAAATAAATGCAAATCAGCAACATCAAATTAAAGAGGACAATTGCTAGGGGTGAGAAAATGCACAATGTGAAGGGGAAAAACACAAGAAAAAGAAATTAAGACAAAAACAGAAACATACCACCATAAATAAGAAGGGGAAAAACACAAGAAAAACCGATACTACCACCCATCACCAAGCCAACTATAAATATTTATCACTCCCTACAAACTACTAGCCTGCGTAGAAGGAGAAAGGAGGAATGGTACATCATCGACAAGAGAGAACAAGAGCCTTCAGCCATCCAACCTATGTTGACTTAACATCACACTCCCTTTCGCATCACTTTATCTGATCCAACACAAGTTCCACCTCCCCTGAATAAAAGGATATAACAAAGATTCTTAGAAAGAAACCTAGCCAAACCTAACCTAGCTCTCCCCAAAGGTTATCCTCCCATAGAAGATTGTATTATTGTGAGAATTCAATATGGACTACACAAGAATATGTCAAACCCTAGCCAAACCTAACCTAGCTCTCCGTCCCACCATAAGACTCTGGAAAAGCTAAAATGATATGATGAATCTTGCAGAGGCACATATTCTCACCCTAACGACTTAACAATATGATACCATGGAAGAAGTACCACCCCACATGTAACGAACAAAAGAGAAGACGATTAAACTGAGGCATCGTACAACTTAGAGAAGATACAACTAGGGTTCACTAACATCGTTCGTCTAAGGAGGTTCAGAAGAGTAGTAATCCTGTAATGGAGAAGTTGTAACGAGAAAGAAATCAACTTTATGGGCGTGAAATGATTCAACAGTGTAGCCAAAGTAACATTAACATCTACATCAAGAGTGTCCCCTTATCCAACAGTCCACCACAAAGGATCGAATATGCGAATTTGACCGAATACAACCCCTTAAGGTTATGCTTCCAAGACCAAGTGGCCACAACAGTGGAAATTACAATGTCACTTAGAGAAGTTAGAAGTTATGTCAACATATCAAGCTCGCAAAGAGAGTCCTCTTCCACTTGAGATCTCAAACATATATTCCCAACCCAACTACCCATATCACGCACCTGACCTTCACGTTGCTTGAAAACATGGGAAACCCTCGGAAAACTATCCTTCAAGGGTATAAATCCAAACTAGGGGTCAAACAAGAAGGTTCTTATCCACCTATTACCAACCACCTTAAATAAACCAATAGAAAACCAATCTTCGATAGAGTCTAGAGATGTCTCAAGGAAAGAGATAACAATCCACCGTAGGGATATTTTCTAGAACCTCTAAGCATGACTTTCAATGTGGAACAAGGAACACAAAGAACTGAACCTAGCTCTAAGAGTATCCCCCCATAAGCTTATCCTCTCCAATAATAATATCCAATTTGGCTTACCTAAGATGGTGAAATTTACATACCGCAAGCCCCTCACCCAAAGCCCAACCCTAGGCTTCGGTGTACATACATCACTCCACCTAACCCATGGAATCTTATTGCCCCTAAAAATTCTTCTTCACAAAACCTTCATATCCAACCAAACGATTCGCTTTCACCTTCATCGATGAAAGTCTGGAATTGTGCCTTAAAATATCCAAGTCTTGACTTAAGTTTACTACGCGATGCGTAGAATGATGCACACGGGTTGTTGTGCAATGCGCAGATGTTTAAGGTTTACAAAATGTCCAACTTCTGCCTCCTGGGTGATGCATAAGGAGGGCTCTGGGTTGCGCACATGCACATTATCAGTTTTCTTATTCGATAAGTTTAAGGGATGGGCAAATCCTGTAAATTGAAGGCACATGTTTAGGGTTTTAGTGTGTAAAAAAAAGGCAAACCTATAGAGACCAAAAGAGGGAAACTTTAGGGAATCCATAGAATAACGATCTATGGCTTCTGGGAGATATTCTAGTGTTTGAAAACATCACTCAAACATCAAGGGTGTGAAATCGTCGAGTCTATTGGCCATAGGAAGAGATTCAGGCAAAGGATAGAAAATAAAGTTTATGATTTAAATATAATTGCATGTAACCTTTAGGTTTCTATTTGTAATGAACTCAATGATAGTGATTTGAAGATCTCTCTTTCCTCTAGCCTTAGGTCAAATTTTGGTTGAAGTAGGTGAACAAATATCACCGTTTTTTTTATCCTTTATCTAGTTTTATTGTTTGTCCTTTGATCAATTTGATTTGGTTGCTATTAATTTTTCTCCACATATAAAAGTATTGGTAAGATGTTTGATCCTAATTCAGAGTAATTGGTGCCCACATGGGACAATCAGAACAAATTATTAGGTGAACATCATGGGTACCAAGTGGGATATCGGGAAAAACAATTAAAACAACGATTTTGGGTTGTAGAAAGTGAAGATGCATGTAGTCTTGATTCAACAAAGGTGTGAATAGGCACTGAAGGATGAATTTGCATTGTTGGCTACCATATCACAAGCAGACAAGACCGAGATGGTGGACACGGCCAGAGGTGCCATTGTTCTGTGCCTTAGAGATAAATTTTTCAGAGAAGTCACGAAGGAGACAACTGCAACAAAAATGTAAGCAAGGTTGAAGTCATTTTGTATGACCAATTCGTTGGCTCATAGGAAATTCCTGAAACAAAACCGTACTCGTTTAGGATGGTAAAGTTGAAAACCACCATAGAGCAATAGACAAAGTTCAACAAAATCCTTTATGATTTAGTGAAAACTGAAGTGGAAATTGATGATGAAGACAAAGCTCTACTCTTATTGCGTGCATTACCTAGATCCTTTAAGAATTTCAAGGATATCATGCTTATTGGTAAAGAAAGAACTGCCACCTTGGAGGAAGTCCAAAGGACGTTGAGAACCAAGGAGTTAACAAATTCTTAGGACTTGAAGTTTGATGATTGTGATGAAGGCTTGAGTGTCTTAAGAGTAAGATATGGAAGTATAGGAAATCAAGGAAACTCAAATGATGGTAACAAGTTGAAGTAAAAGTGTGTCAAGTGTCATAAGATCAGTCACCTTAAGAGGGATTGTGTCGAGTTATGAGACAATGATGACTCTGTACAATTTGCAGTTACCTCATAAGACTTTGAGGATGCTAGTGATGTGGTAGTATATTGTTTGAAGGAGGGAAAAGGTGGAGTATCTTACCTTGCAAAAAGACAAACTTGTAAGTTAACCTACATGTAGAAGGGGAGATCGTCTTGAGAGACATTAAACACCTAACATAAAACTGGAGAGGTGGTGCTAAGAATACTTAAGGTCAATCTGGAGAGGTGGAGGTAGAAATATTCTTGATCAACATGAGAGGTTGAGGTTAAAAGGTGAAAGACATAGTGGATATACACATTTAAAAGGTCAAGTGAATAAAACTCAGCTTAATGAGGATTTTTCAAATAATGGGACTAGGTGGAAACAAATGGATGCACCAGAATGGTATAAATATGGAGTACTTGTGTGTGATGCAATAGTAAAGAGCAAATGAAATCTTTCAACAGGACAAAGAGGCACACTCTAGGGTTGAAGAAGATATAGTATGACATGTAATTTTACCTGAAAGATCAAGGGTAGTTGAAAGAAAGGAGATTTACAAAAGGACAAAATTGATCAATCCAGGGGCTTAAGAGGTTGTGGTGAAAACTTATGAAACTACCTAAAAAGCCTAGTGTAATTGTGTGGAAGGGTCTTCAAAAGGGAAGAAGGAATTCCATTGGTTGAATAAGTAAAGGTTAAATCTTGTGGGACTCCAAGGTGGTTGATGGTTAATGTGGCATCACCATCGGTTTAAAGGTAGGGTGGAGAATTGTTGTATTGTGCCTTGAAATCCCCATGTGTTATCTTTTGTTCACTGCGTAATGCGCAACTGTTGACGGTTTGCATTATGTCCAATTACCTTCCCTTGAACGATGCACCAGAAGGGTTGTGCGAAACGCACACGTGCGTTTTTCAAATTTCCTATTTGCTAAGTTTAAGCACTAGAATAGTCCTATAGATAGAAAGCACGGGTTTATGTTTTCAGCTTACTAGACTAAAAAGGCAAACCTATAGAGACCAAAAGAGGGAACCTTTAAGGAATATATAAACTTAAGGCTGAGGATTTTAGGAGAGATTCTTGGATTTGGAAACACCATTCAAACACCATTGGTTGTAAAATCATTTAATCTCTTGGCCACTCATGGAGATCCCAACAAAGGGTAAAAGTTAGGAATTATGGTTCAAAGCTAATTTCTTTTGGTTTGGGTTTTTTTTTTTGTAAACAACTCATTTGGTAGTGAATTAAAGATCTCTCTTTCCAACAGACGTACGCAAATCTTTTGCCAAATTGGGCAAAAAAAAAAATCATCGTAGTTTTTCTTCTTGCCCTATATCTTATTTTATTGCATGTGATTTGATAACTTTGGTTTGGTTGCTACTAATTTTGCTCCACACATCAAAGTATTGGTGTGAGTTTTGATCCGAATTCACAGCTAAAAGGTAGAAGATGGAGATTAAAGTAAGGACCAAATTAAAGGGCATAACATGGACGCCCTGGCAAACAAACCTATTACTCCAAGTACTGATCCTAGAAATGACGTGAATCATAGGCTGCCATGTACACTCCAAAGGAGGATTCACCCTCAAAGGCAAACCGAATTAAATGAATGGGTTGGTCCTCTCTCTACACTAAAGAAATCGTTGAACCATCCAATGAAAAAGATGCTCACATTGACACCTACAACACTACTTTTGTAGAACTAACTCATAGTCCTGAAAAGGTTTGAAACAACATAGGATGGCCTTAAGAGTCCAAAGATTTTCAACGGTTGCTTCGCCAAGGAACAAAGTATCATCTACATAATGAAGATGGGAGACTTACGAGCCATAACTCCTTACCTTAAACCTAAAGGAAAAAAAGTATGCTCATTTGCGCTCCTAATCGCACCTCCTCTACCACTAAGAGGAACATAAAAGGAGCTAGTGGATCACCCTACTTGAGCCCTCTTTGAATGTTAATATCTTCTTGCGGGCTTCCGCTGACTAACACATATATATTTCTAAGAAAAATTGTTGTTCACACTTCAACAAAAGCTAAGAAACACCAGTATTTTACGTTTTTAACCCCATCGGCAGTTAACTGCCGATGGGAAGCAATCCGGCGGCAGTTAACTGCCGATGGGAAGGAAATCAGAGGCAGTTAGCTGCTGTTGTCATGTTTTGCCTATATTTTCCAAAACTTCACTTTTTTTATCTTAATGTGAACAAAAACGATAAAATGACATGCGAATAAAGTGAAAAAGTTAAAAAAAAAAAGCTAGTTTTTTTAAAAGCAGATTTAATTTTAACAAAAACTAATTTCTAACAGTTTTAATTTAAAAAAAAAAACTGATTTTAAAAAATCAGTTTTTATAAATTGTTTTAATTTAAAAACAGTTTTCAATTTATTAAAAAAATAGCTTTATTTTTTTTTATAAAAAAACTGTTTTCCAACAGTAAAGCTTTTTATGAGGTATTTTTATTAAAAAAATAGTTTTTTAAATTAAAAAATAATAATTTTTTAAAAACAGATTTAATTTAACAAACAGTTTTACTTTTAAAAAATATCAGATTTACGACTACACAATGTGGTTGTGAAAGTGTTGTTAGTTATGAATTGATAGTTATCAATGGTTGCCTTCGTGTTAGTCGTAAACATTAAAACCGTTTTTAAATTAAAACAATTTATAAAAACTGATTTTTTAAAATCAGTTTTTTTTTAAAATTAAAACTATGTTAGAATTAGTTTTTGTTAAAATTATATCTGTTTTTACAAAAATTAGCTGTCTTTTTTTTAGTTTTTTCACTTTAATCGCATGTCATTTTATTGTTTTTGTTCACATTAAGATGAAAAAATGTGAAGTTTTGAAAAATATAGCCAAAAACATGGCAACGACAGCTTATTGCCGCTGGTTTCCTTTCCATCGGCAGTTAACTACCGTCGAGTTTTCTCATCGACAGTTTACTACCGATGAGGTTAAAAACGTAAAATACTGGTGTTTCTTATCTTTTATTGGAGTGGATAAAGCAATTCTCTATTTCTAAAGAAGACATTGGCTCTGATCCAACCACGCCACCTAGTACCAAAACACAACTTCCACATCATTTAATCGAGAAAACTCCAAATTATTGAATCGTACATCATTTATATCAACAATCTCATTCACTACCACCACTCATCCACAAGTTGCATACCCTTGAAAAAGGCTGGTTGATTGGACGAAATAATCTTATATATAAGAGTCGTCGCTCTACCATCTAGTCTCCCTTACCATTTTTCGTAAAAAAAAATGAATTTTATAGTTATAAAAAATTGAAACTAAATGTAATATTTTATAAAAATTTATTAAAATAGTAAGGTCCATCTTTAGACTTAATATATATTAGACGCCTGTATAATAATAGCCAAATAATTAGATATGACAAAAATAAAGAGATTAGTATGAGAATGTAAATATATACCTGACCAAAGCAGAAAACTGGAACAAGGGGGTGACCCATCTCCATTGCTATACGAACAAATCCTCTTCTTTCTTTAAGAAATACATTCTATATACATTATATATACTTCTTATTAGGAGAAAATCAATGGTGTTAATACTTTTAATCAATCAAAGTTTACGTGTTCAATTTGCAATTGTTTTTATACGTTTTTCAAATGAATAAAGAATGAGAAAATGCATACTTTACTATTTGAAATTGTAAGACCATATTCAATGGTCTCTTTAAATTTCATATACTACTACCAAATAGATCCCCCCACACACAAATACACATCAAAATACTATATGTAAAAAAAAAATAGATAAATAGGGATAAACCTATACAATGTCTCACATTTTTTTTGTTTAGAAAACGTATAATATCTCACGTTGTCACAAACTGTGTATGTATTTTAATATTTAAATAAAAGCACACTCTTTAAGGATCTTAAATTGTAATGTTTTACGAAAATTGAAGTATCTCACTTCTTTAAAAAATTGTTTTTTAATTTAGAATATTTAAATAGTACCCCGAAAACATTCGTTAACAATACCCTTAAAAAAAGATAATTAGAGTAGGTTTATATAACATGCACAAATAAATTACTTTTGTATCATGGAGAGGTCTATTTTCTTCTAATGGTTCAATACATATCATCATATTTTATTTAATTTAATGATAAAATTTGTTGATCCAATAATCAAAATATTACTCCGTCCCAAAATATAAGCAAAAATCAGTCAACATAAGTTGATGTATTTGGTACAAATTTTGAACCAAATACATTAACTTTTGTTGACCAATTTTTGCTTATATTTTGGGACGGATGGAGTAACTTTTATACATGGTGCAAGAGTGCTTATATTTTTTGTGGACCATAGGCTACAAAACCAAGCATTTTTGCAGGATAAACATCACAATTAATGTCATGTACCTCGCACCCATGCTCCATAAATAGTGTTTCTTATATTTCTTGTGGACCGTAGGCTATACAAAACCAAGCATTTTTTGCAGGATAAACATCACAATTAATGTCATGTACCTCGCACCCATGCTCCATAAATAGTGCACCCATGCTCCATAAATAGTGTTTCTTATATTTTTTGTGGACCATAGGCTACACAAAACCAAGCATTTTTGTAGGATAAACATCACAATTAATGTCATGTACCTCGCACCCATGCTCCATAAATAGTGTTTCTTATATTTCTTGTGGATAGTATGCTATACAAAACCAAGCATTTTTGCAGGATAAACATCACAATTAATGTCATGTACCTCGCACCCATGCTCCATAAATAGTGTTTCTCGGTTTCCACCAGGTACTAACATGCAACTATTGCCAGCCTCCAACAAGGAAATTAAATTTTTCTTATCCACTGATGTAAAACCCAACCATATCCATACTTGTCTCAAGAATGGTACGTAGAAAACCTATTCATCCATAAAATGAGATGAGAACAATTAAATTATAATTCTTTACACCTTTCATTAATTAAAGAAAAGAGTGACAAGCAAAATTCTTACTGCGCTGCTAACAAGAAATCGTATATTTGGAATAGGGAAGTCTACGTTGTCATGAAGTGCAAATATGCCAAATGGAAAAACTGAATGTGGCTCATAGCCAAAAACTGCATAAAGGACATGCTATTATTTTTATATCAAAGGTTTAATAACAACAAGATACAAACTAAAGCTATATTAAAACGGAGTCTTAACAAATATTCCCTCCGTCCCTATTTATAGGAGTAGTTTACAAAAAAGTTTGTCTCTAAATATAAAATCATATACAAATTCCTAGATGCATTGATTACTCTTTTTCCAAATATACCCCTTATTAATACTATCAATTTGTCTTGGTATATGAAAAGTTAACATTAAATATATATTTAATTAAGGATAATCTAGTAATAGTCACACCAATTTGAGACAACTTTATTACTCCAACAACTTTTCTTAATACACGTGATTTATGTAAACTACTCCTATAAAAAGGGACGGGGGAGCAGATGAAAATGTGGCTTTAAAGTTCACAACTCATTTTATTTGTGTACAATACATTATACACAAGAGATTTTATGAGTTACAGTAACTAGTGGTTAAGCCAAATTTTACTAGGTGTATTAAATTATAACAAGTTGGTCCTTTTAAGTTTTGTTCGTATCACTTACGTCTTTTGAGTTATTTAATTGTAATAAATTAGTCTTTTAAGTTACTTTGGTACCACTTAAGTCATTTAAATTATTTATTTGTAACTTTAAAAGCCGAATAATTTACATTTCTACTATATGAAATTCCCCAAATTATTACAATTAAATAAGACCTAAGTAGTAGGAAAAAAAACTAAAAAATCAAATTGTTACAACTAAATAACTTAAAGGACCTAAAATGTACGGAAAAAAGTTAAAAATTAATTTGTTACAATTAACTAACGGAAGTGACGTCTTGTGTAATTTAACCTATATAATATTTAGATATTAATGCATAAAAAATATGGAGTACTCAACAGCATCCCCAATTATGTTAAATATAAATTTAAACCCCAAATAATATTTGATCCCCATGTTCATACTTTTCTTCAAGACCTTTTTCTCTCTTAAACCACCAGAAACAATCTTCGATGAGAAAAATAAAGAAAAAGTGACAATTAGGTCTTTCAATCTATTTGATTTTGAAAAGAAAAATATTGGTTTTATTATACAAATTAAATGGTGCAACTTGCTAAAATACAAACTATTGTATCCACTATTTTCTATGTTAATACAAACCATAAGATCGGTTTGGATGGAAAGCTTGTGGATCGTCTAAGTGAAGCGTGATAGGGAAATAACTACGAACATGTTTGCCTATGAATCTGAAATATAGAGAAAAGGAAAATGCTAAGCTTGTGGATTTTTATATATTTAAAATTTTGAATTAAAATAATGAAATAGTAAACCCAATTAGGGAAAGAAAGCCTAAATTAATCAATTACCTGGATATTTTTCGACCCAAATAACTATTCTTATCCGCAGGAAGCACCATAAACACTATGAGCAAAGCAAAATCACTGACATGCAAATTGGAATTTCACCACAAAAAAATAAATTAAGCCAAGAGAAGGAAAATAATTAAAAAAGGAAGAAAAAAATGCTAAGCTTATCAATTTTTATTTATTTTCGACCCAAATTACTGTTCTTACCAGACATGCAAATTGCAACTTCCCCATAAAAAAATATTTGAGACAAGAGAAGGAAAAAAAAAACAAAGAAAGAAGAAAACGTACATAAGTGCTTTTGAGAGAGGAAGAAAGAAGAGAGCAAAGAGTATCAAAGCAATATTGAAATGAATTGCTCCAAAACACAGAGCCAATGCTACAACAGATTTGAAACGGTTACTTGATTCTGTGTTTCTTCCTAACACTTTTCCCATGTTTTGTTTTGTTCACTCGGTTATGACAAACGAATGATTTTTTTTTTTTTTTGTGTGTGGCTTTATTTGAGATGGGAGTATTATATTTCAGATATGATTATCCTACGCCTTTGAGTGCAGTTTTATTTAAAATGTTATAAAAATTAATTCCTATGTTTGTTAAAAAGTTATAAAAATGAATTCATATGTTTGTTAAAAAGTTAAGAAATTAATTTTTTTGATATAAAGCATTTTCAGAAATAAAATAACTTCTCATATTTCTTATAATTTTATTTATAAGGCAATAACTGAGAAAAAAATATTAACATAAAGGTGGGAATAAAAATGAATTCCTACGTTTGTTAAAAAGTTAAGAAATTAAAAAGTTATAAAAATGAATTCCTATGTTTGTCAAAATGTTATAAAATATAGAAGTTAAAAAATAAAAAAAAAGTTATGAAATATAGAAGCTATAAAAATGAATTCCTATGTTTGTTAAAATGTTAAGAAATTAGTTTTTTGATATAAAGCATTTTTAGAAATAAAATAACTTTTCATTTTCTATAATTTTATTCATAAGGAGATGATTGAGAATAAAATATTAACATAAAGGTGGGAATAAATCTTCATAATTATCTAGTAACTACCCAAGTGTGAAAAGTTGATCAAATACATCAACTTTTTTCATACTCTTTTTTTCTTATATTTCAATCTAAGAGACTATTATTTTTTATTTAATTAATATTTAATAAAATCTCCATAGCTTTGTGACATGTTTGGGTCTAGATGCAGCTATAGATAGCCCTTGTGAAGCTCGTGGTCCAAAACACTAATGGAAAGATCTCCACAGAACTCGAAAACTGCTTTTTTCCTAATCACATTTGCTCATTTTCACCTTAAAGTCCTTAAAATAACTTCAATGTGAGTTAACTCACATTTGGTAGAACCAACTTGAATTAAGTCACGTTGAGCCAACGTGAGTTAAGTCACGTTCGGTACATACCAACGTGAGTTAACTCACGGTGCGTTATGTTATAGACACAGAACAGCAGAACACATCTGTCATTGTGCTTCTAAAGCAAAGATTGTGAAATTTCTCCCAACTTGTACGATTTTCATTGAACTTAAGCAAACTTCAACTTTTACCTCAGCATCAAGTAAGTGTTTATGATCCTTTTGCATTGGATTTTTTTGGTTCAAATGTTAGATTTTTTAGATGAAATTTGAAATTGTGAAATTTTAGGTTTTTAGGGTTGATTTTTATGTTAGATTTTTTATTGTTAATGATCAAATAAGTTAGAAATTGTAGTTTAGATGTTGATTAGAGTAAGTTTGACTCAAATGTGGTAGTTTATAGATTGAAATGACACAATGAACTCATAATGTTAATGTTGAACTCTAGGTGTTTGATAAAATGTCTCAATAAAAAAATTGTTTGATATTTTTGCATGTTAATGATGAAATTAGTTAGAAATTGGATTGTTAATGTTGATTATAGTGACTTTGAGTGCAATGTGGTAGTTTAGAGATTGAAATGACACAATGTGGTAATTTGAGTGCAATGTGAATTGTTCATGTTCATTAGTTAGAAATGACACAATGCCCCTAGGAAAAAACCATTGATTTTTTGCATTGTTTTATGTTGTGTTGATATGTCTGAGACCGGACAGGCTGAGACAACGTAGGGACACCATGACCGGGAGTGCACAGGCAAATAGAGAGGCTAGATGCCCTCCTGGTAGAAGGAGACACATCGGTAGGAATGGGGAGAGTTCCCCAGACAAGTATGTCTCAGGTAGTGGACCCCACACAACAATTTAAGGAGCATCAGCCTTAGTATGAGCAACCTCAACATCAGGAGGGTGAGGCTCAGCAGGAGGTCGTGAAGATGAGAAAAACACGAGAAAGGGGGGTTGAATTGTGTTGAGTTTTTCAAAACTTTTCTAGGTGTTTCAGAACTGGTAAGAGTCTGATGAGCTCAGGGTCTGACTTAGAGTCTGTTTGCAGCGGATATAACAAAGACAAAGATAAAGTGAGAAAGACAAAGCAGACATAAAGCAATTTATACTGGTTCCTCCTACAAATCAGGAGTAGTCCAGTCCCCTTGCACTTTTAAATGATTTGACTATAATCACACTAGATTACAATTACTCAAGGACACTTCCAGGAGAATTCCAAATGCTCAAGCATACAAGCAAGAGACTTTTAATGCTCAATCACAACTGAAAGAGACCTCCACTGCTCAAACACTCAAGCAAGAGACTTCTAAAGGTTTACAAATAAATAAGACTTATTCTTACACTTGATATACAATCAGAGGTGTAAACAATACAATTCAGAACAGACTCTAAGACTTAGAATTTCTAAGATACAAACTTTGATAAGACATTCTTAAGTGTTCTATGCACTTTTTGATTTGATAGAGTAAGGGCACAGTTAAAATGACAGAGTCTTGTTCTTGTTCTTCAAGTCTTCAGCTCTTTATATGTGAAGAAGATTTCCTTCTTAGACTTGACTGAGTTTTGATGATAACAAACACACATCACAAAAGAAGAAAAACCTATGGAGGCACAAGATGAAGACTTTTAGATTATATAGTTTAAATCTTTGTAAGTGTGTCTTATCTTTGATTTATCGCTTTCAATAGTTATAACTTAGAATGCTCAGAAAACTTTTACAAACATTTTTTTCTAAGTACCCATATGATGCAATGCCTACAAATCTCTGGAAAAATAAATCACACGCTCACAATGATTTTTATTTAAATGTGATTTTTCATCAAAATATTTTTTGCATGAAAAACCATAGTTGCTTTTGGAAAATAGCATATTTAATAAATATTTTTGGCATGCATTTGGTCTTTGAAATCATGTGACGCATGAATTGCAAACACATGCATTATAGTTTATTTTGGTAAAATTATTTATGATGCAATTTAAAATCAACATGTTTTCAAATTTCTAATAACCGTGTTTAGCTTTTGAAAGTTAACGGTTGACTAGATTTGAAATTTGCATTGCATGTGTTCATTCTTAAAAGAAATATTTTGTTGCCTAATTGATCATTTGTGTCAAACGGCTAATTTTAGATTTAATTGTTCTTGCAACAACTACTATATTTTAAATTCTTTTCATATTCAAATTTTATGAATGGGTGTCATTTCAAATTTGTGTCTTTTCATTTTAAACCATTTTTTATTAGGAGTTTAATTCAGTTAGTTAGAATGTTAGTTTTAGTTAGTTAATTAGTTAACAACTAGTTAACTTGTTGGTTAAGTAACCATAGTTTGTTATAGAGTTTTGTGTTGGAACAAGAAGAGTCTTGTACAATTCCTCTAAGATTTTGATGATAACAAAGTATTGAAGAACAATTGGAATACTAACATATGTTCAAGTGTGCAGAATCAAAGAAGAATCTATCATTCAAGGATGAACATATGAAGAGCATCAGAAGGACCAAGAGAAGCTAAGAAGACTATGGTAGAAGACCAAAAGGAAGGTCAACCATATGTTAACGTCCTAAGAAGATGGGTACCACACAGATTCTGGTGGGTTACCTCACCAGACTCTGTGATGGTCATCAGACTCAGAAGCAAACACTACAGACTTGGATTACCCTCAGATTTGAGAAAATCCTGAGGGACCCAGAATCCATGTATGTTTTGTCTTATTCTGTGAACTGTCACTATCAAGGTTTTGATATGTGCAGTTCTTTTGTCTTCTTCTGTCTATGTGCACAATCAGACAAAGGGCATCAAGAACAAAGAGAATGCAACAGATGTTTATATGGACCAAAAATATATTTAACCCTATATATATATATATATATATATATATATATATATATATATATATATTATCTCCTATTTATCATAACAGCTATCACATAAACAATCTATGCTAAGCTAGTTATATACAAATTTATCTTTTCAAAGCAGTAAATACAAGAAAAATAGAAAGAGTACCTTACCAAGAGTTCTTCTTTACAAGTTTCCTTCTGGAACCCCAATGTCTTCTTTTCCTTTGTGCTTTAGCCTTGAATCTGTGTTGCTGAGAACTATTCATGACTTTTGGTTTGGACATTTCTGATCCAGAATGTTTCTTAGCTTCAGACTTTGAGTCATTTAGAATTTTGAGTCTGTGTTTCTTAGGTTATTTCCTTAATGAGGTCCTTTCGTTTTCCGACTTAGACTTTTGTTTGGTCAGAACCTTTGATTCTTCAGTCTCAGAGTCTGGCTTAGTCAGATCATGAGACTCAGAGACTTTAGATTCTGAGATGCCCAAAGTCTGCCCTTATGAGTCTTTTAAAGCTTGCATTCTTTTCCAACATGTTCCATAGCATTGAACTTCTTCATTAGGTCTTCTAACCATATCATAAATCAGCATGGCTAGCCTGGATTTTCCAATGGATCTGGCTAGATATTCTTGAAAGACTGGTTCATGATTTGCCAGAGCCTTGATGACTTTGTCTTCAGAAACTGCTTCCAGTACTTCAATCTTATCTTCAAGTTCGTTGATGTGATCTCTCAATGCCTGGTGATATTCTAGTGCAATATCATTCTTCCTTCGTAGATCAATTTCTTTAGTATTGTGTTCAGCTCGGCTTCCATTCTCCAGAACTTCATTTATGATCAGAAGATGTTCATATTCTTTTTCCATGAGATTGTTGTTTGCTTGTAGAGAATCAATTATTTTCTTCAGATCACAGAGTTCTTTTGACTTGTATATGCATCTTTCAGCAAGTTCCTTGATGAGACTCATTAACCTTTTATTAAGTAGGTTGTGAAGTTTCATGTCTTCATCATCAGAATCTGATTCAGACTCAGTATCAGAGGCAGTTTTAGCCATCAGACCTAAGTTTCCTTCTTTTTTTGTCAGATTTTTCCTTCTCATCAAATTCATCCCATGTAGCAATGAGACTTTCCTTCACCTTGCTTTTGTAGCTCTCCTTCTTTGAAGCATCTTGCTTGGATCTTCCTTTCCCTGACATGTTCTTCTGTAAATCTGGACATTCAACAATGAAATGTCTAGTCTTCTTGCAGTTGTAGCAGCCACTCTGGTCTTCTCTTCTATTGTGAAATCCTGAACTCTTGGAATTTCTGCTTCTCTGAGGAAACCTTATTTTCCTGGTCAAATACTGGAACCTCCTTGTCAAATATGCCATTTCTTCAAGATCTGCATAATCACCAGATTCATCATCTGGATTTTCTTCTTCTGGTTTAGCAGATTTTAGGGATTTGGCAGATTTCTCTTTAGAGGTCAAGGCAATGGACTTGGACTTCTGATCTGGTTCATCTCCATTAAGCTCAATCTCATGACTCTTGAGAGAGCTTATCATTTTTATACACTCAGCTTGTCCAAATCCTTTGCCTCCTGTATGGCAGTGACTTTTGGTTTGAACCTGGCAGGGAGACTCTTGAGAATCTTCTTGACATGATCCGGCACACTATAACTCTTCTTCAGAACTTAAAGATCAGACAGAAGAGTTTGAAACCTTGAATACATAGTTTCAATATCTTCGTCCTCCTTCATTCTAAAGAGTTCATATTGGTGAACCAGTTGGTTTGCCTTAGCCTCTTTGACCTGTTGATTTCCTTGATAGGTAGAGCAGAGTGATTCAAAGATGGACTTTAATGTAGATCTGTCTACTATCTTCAAGTATTCAGCGTGAGGCAGAGCATCCACCTGTATTCCACGAACTTTGTGGTGCTTCTTGTACATCTTCTTTTGAGTGGCTGTCAGACTCCTTCTGTCTTTCACCATGCCTTCTATATCGACCTCAAAGCTGATTCCATCTTCAATAATATCTCAGAGTTCATCACCAACACATATAGTATGACTGTAAATTTTGCTTTTCCACCATGAAAATTGTGTAGCATCTCCATTAAAAGATGGAGGTTTGACAGAATAACTGTTTTTATCAATGGTGGAGGTGTTTTTGACATCAGGAGTGGAAGTCTCAATAACGGAAGACATGTTTTTCTCTCTGGATCTTTTTGTGGCACGATTAAGTGATAGAGCACAGACCATGCTCTGATACCAATTGAAGGTGAGAAATACACAAGAGGGGTTGAATTGTGTTGGCTTTTTATGGTTCCTTTTTTTGTGTGTTAAAAAGCTGTTCAGAATCTGAGGTATACATATTCTGATACAGAGTCTGAGTGCAGCAGATAAAGTATAGAAACATAAAGATAAAGGCAGGGAGAGAGAAGGAAGACATAAAGCAATTTTATATTGGTTCCTCCCACAACACATGAGTAGTCCAATTCCCTTGCACTTCCAAGGGATTTCACTATAATCACTCTGGATTACAAATTGCTCAAGGACCCTTCCAAGAGACTTCCTATGCTCAAGCACACCTGCTCAAGACTTCCTTGCTTTAGAACTCTTCCTAAAGACTTCCTTTGCTTAAGCACAACTGCTTAAGACTTTCTTGCTCTAGGACTTTTCCTAAAGACTTCCTTTCTTAAGGACAACTCCAAGAGACTTACAAATGCTCAAGCACGCAAGCAAGAGACTTTTAATGCTCTAAGGACACACCTAAGAGATTTCTAGTGCTCAAGATTTCACCAGGAGACTTATACGCTCATGCTTCACAAGCTAGAGACTTCTAATTTGTTCTACACTTGATTTAACAATGGTAGTGTATAATGAAAAAATGAACAGACTCTTTTACAACTCTAGGATTTCTAAGATATAAACTTTGATACAAAAATCCTAAGTGTTTGCGCTATTAGATTTGATAGAGTAATGGCACAATAAAATAGTAGAATCTTGTCGATCTTCTTCATGGTCTTCAGCTCATTTTATAGACAGTGATTTGAAAGACGTTGGAGAAGAGTGTCAGCGCAAATAGAGTCGTTGAGAAGCTTCAATCAAGAACATTGGCCGTTTGCCTATTATGGATAATCCCGTTGCATTTTCTTTGTTCTTGAGGTCCTTTGTCTGTTTGTGCACGTAGACAAAAGAAGACAAAAGAACTGTACTTATCAAATCCTTGATAGGGACAGTTCACAGAAGAAGACAAGACCTACGTGGATTCTGGGTCCCTCAGGATTTTCTCAAATTTGAGGGGTCATTCAAGTATGTGGTCTGCTTCTGAGTCTGATGGCCTTCACAGAGTCTGTTGAGGTAACTCTTCAGCTTCTGTGTGGTATCCGTCTTCTTAGGACGTTGACCTTCTTTTAGATCTTCTACAATAGTCTTCTTAGCTTCTCTTGGTCCTTCTGATGCTCTTCATATGTTCATCCTTTAATGATAGATTCTTTCTTTAATTTTGCACACTTGAACATATGTTAGTATTCCAATTGTTCTTCAATACTTTGTTATCATCAAAACCTTAGAGGAATTGAAAAGGAGAAACATGGTTTATTGGGCTTGTTATATGTTGAAGTCACAAACATTTATACCTATATTTTTAATCAAAATTTCATAAAACACACTATTCATAAAAACACGCGCCCGTCTTTCCGCTGGTTACAATTTTTTCCAAACTAATTTGTAGTTCCTATTAGACGATCTATTTGATTTCTACTCCATCATGTACTTTTTATAAGAGACAAATGAGTGAACTAAAGTTGATGTATTTAATCAGGCGGTGAGATGAAATGTGAGACTATGCTACAGTAACTTGTATATGCATTAACTGTCCAGGATGTTTACTCCATTGAAACTTTCGCTATTACAAGCAATATCGTTAGTCATTTGCAGAAACAAGTCTTTAAAATATATGATGTCTTATTAATTGTTGCTTAAAGAGGTCATCTCCAATAACTTCAAAATATAACAAAACTTCAATTTAAAATAGTTTACTACATTGACACATAATTTTTAAAATAGACAATAGCATAACCAGACCATAACAAGGTTTTAACAAATAGGTTATAGAAGACAACATATATTCCCGATCGTTCAGAGAAACTTCAGTCAAATGCATCGTTTAGTGACTTTAACCTTCAAGCCATGTTTCATGTGAAGAACAAAAGAAATCTTCGGGGTTATAGATTGACCTTCGACCACCTGGATGTGAAACTTCGGTAACAAAGCAGCTATGACCATCTTCATTTGAATGAAACTATGATCTTTACCCAAACAACTTCTAGGACCTGTATTGAAAGCTATGAACTTGTAAGATGGTACATGTATAATGTGTCCTCTCTCTGATACCCATCTCTCAGGCTTAAATTCCATGCAATCTTCTCCCCATATTTGTTCCATCCTTCCCATAGCGTACAATGAGTACAATAACCTTGTATTTGGACTAATGCGATCTCCACTAGGTAATATATCAGATTTGATTGCACAAATATGCTCAAAAGGTACAGGAGGATAGAGCCTCAAGGTTTCACATATAGCTCCATGAAGGTACACTAGCTTATCAAGATCCTCATCTCTCGAAAGAATCTGATTCTCCTCTTGTGTTTTCCAGTTATCTTTGATTTCTTGAATAATTTTGGCTTCGACAATAGGATGAGTTGAAACAAGCCAGAAAAACCAACTGAGACATGTACTAACTGGGCCGTTTCCTGCTAAAAACAGAGAGAGTACATTGTCTCTAAGATACTTCTCATCCATTCCCCCGTTTCCAGATTCTTCCTTCATCAGTGCTTTTACAAAGTCATCCATTTCTTCACTGTTGTTGCACTTGCTTTGCTCTTGTTTGGAAAATGTTATACTTTCATACAAGAAACGGTTTAGATTTTCTTCGGCTTCCCTTAACTTCTTTTCTTGACCAACATGGAGCCATTTTTGCAGCTTCCATAGATAACTTGGAATGAAGTGCCGGTAGATTATCACCTCATCTATCACAGGAAGTGATTTTTGATAAGCATAATCTCTTAGCTCATTAAACTTGTTTGGAAGGCAATTAGGATCAAATCCAAATGCAATAGTGCAGATGCTGTCAAAAGTGAACCTACTCAAGGCATCCTCCAGGTCCACCTGAGCACCTATTTCAGATACATCATTAAGAAATGGTAGTAGGCACTTCTCTAGCTTTTTCTTCATAGTTTGTTGGAAAAAGTTCTTGAAGGTTTTCCTTTTGAGAAATGAATTAAACATTGTTCTCTGTTGTTTCCATACGTGGGGATTAGACATTAAAATACCATTTCCAAAAAAATCGAAAATTTCTTGGAAGTTGGACCCCCTTCCATAGTTGCCAAAATTCTTGCTCGCAATGTGATCAACATTCATTGGATCAGTGGTAACGATAAAGCTTGTGTTTGTGAACCAGGCTCCTTCAAATCTAAACGTTCCTCCATGATGTTTCATAACTAAGGTTACATAATCATGGAATTTGAACAAGTGACGCAAAAGCGACGGCAGCATACCAATTATTGGCAAATTAATTGGTACACTTTCATCTCTATTGCGTCTCCAGTAGTAAATGTATAGGAGGACTAGGATGGCTAGAAATCCTCCAATGCACTGAATTATTGACATTGTAGATTTACTAAAATGCGTGTTTTCAAAATGTATCTTTCATGCATGCTTATAAAATGTGTACATGCTTTACACTTATATAGCCTTTAGTGTAACCACTTGACATTGTTAGGTGCATGGCATAAATAAGTGGTTGGTTGAAAAATCTAATGCGAAGTTATAGTAAGATAAGATATATAGTGAAAGAGTATGGAACAGTAGTGAAGATAAAATGCGCCATGCCTCCTGTTAATGGCTCGGAATTTTCTGGTTTGAAAATTAGAGACTATGGAACAGTAGGGAAGATAAGTGGTTGGTAGAATATCCTGGTTTGAAAAATGTTTAGAACAGTAGTGAATCAAGCCACCAAAAATGATAGTCAAAAGCAAAGGTTGTAACTTAATTTTGTCAAATAAATGTTGCAATGTTTCCTCCTTATGCTTGAAAATTCTTGAATTTCTTTCTTTCCATATATAACCATAATGGTTGAGAGCCACATTAACTGAAGAGATGAGCTAAACTTTTTTTTAGAATTATCCTAAGCCTCTGAATTGAAGTAAATGATCGAAAATACGCACCGGAGTAGTCGTGACAACATCTAGCCAATGAGAAACAAAAGACCAAACTTTTCCAAAAAAATCACACTTAAAAAACAAATGATATATCCACATCATCCTAATTGCCACAACATCCCGCACACAAATGCTCATCATTCTAAAGAACCCCTCAAACCAGTTTACTAATTCACTAATGCTTTGCGCATCAAATAAAACTTGCAAACTCTCCCCAAATTTACTACATTTATTTATTTTAATTGTTTTTATATTTTGTTATAATAAGTAACACTAGTTGCTGAGTTGAAACAACAATCCATGTGGAGATGATCTTAGTTATTACTTTATTACTTGTGAACAATTTGATACACTTGTTGAACTTGTCTATCAGCTATAGCGCCCCAGTCCTTGTAGGATTGATCTTTTTATACTATTACTTGGACAGTGTATACCTACACTTAGTCAAACCACCTAAAAATACCTAGTGTATTCAAGGAGACATCAATCATGTTCCATCCTCATTTCTCACAATTACTTTTGTCAAGGTTCTAACATGTTTTACATGTAGCTTCCCCCCCCCCCCCCCTCCAACACACACACACACACACACACACACACACACCGGAGAACTACCTCCACCTCATTAGATGACTATTTTCACCGCATCAGAAACTACAATATCGCATGAACACTTTGATCGATTACTCATCGACTTGCTTCACCCTAGATCTTACATTAATTGTTGAATTTTGTGTTGAAACGAACCCCACATTTTTAATAGAGAAGAGCTTGATTTTAATTATAATTATAATAATTGATTACATTAATCAATTGCACAAAACAAATTTTTAAAATATATGATGTATTATTATTGCTTGGAGAGTTCATCTCCAATAACTTCAAAATATAGCACCAATTCAACTAAAGCAGTTTATTACATTGACACATAGTTTTTAAAATAGAGAAAAACATAACCAGACCATAATAATGACAAAAACACATAGAATCAATGGCTAATAGGTTATAGGAGACAACATGTATCACCGATCGTTTGAAGAGAGTTCATTCAAATGCATCTTTTACTAACTTTAACCTTTAAACCATGTTTCATGTGAAGAACAAAAGAAAGCATTGGGGTTACAAGGTGACCTTCAACCACTTGTATGTGAAAACTTTGGTAACAAAGCAGCTGCGACCATCTTGTAGGACCTGTATTGAAAGCTATGAACTTGTAAGATGGTACATGTATAGTGTTTGTGTTGAAACAAAATAAGTTTAAACAATGCCTCTTAAGTTTTGATGATAACAAGGTATTAAAAGATCAATTGGATATGCTAAATATTTGTTCAAGAGTGCAGGATCATAGATAAAAATTTACAAGGATTTAATCATACATGGGTTCTGAATGAACAAATGAAGAGCAAGAAAATACAAAGAGAAGCTAGTTGCTAGTCAGATTCTAAAGTCAAGTCAGATCCTGAAGAAACATCAGAAGCTGGAGTTTCAGACTCTGAAGACCTTCTAGACTCAGACTCTGAAGAATTGGAACAATTTGTTGGAAATTCAGATATGGAAGCAAGGCTTGAGAAGCTGAAGATTCTACACTCTGAAATGTTTAAAGAATTAACGAAGGAAGTTTTGAAGGATTTTAAGAGGTCAACTGCTGTCATTGTCAAGAAAGGACAAAATGTACAACCACATTCTCCACTACCTTCACATGCTTGTTCGTACTCTGCAAACTTGTCCCCTAATGAAGAACGGTTCATTCTATAATCAGAAAAGGTTTCAAACCTTATTCCTCCTAGTACGTGAACCAAATCAAGCAACAAATCAATGGAATTGATCAAAGCTTCTTCAAACGACTCTATTGATGAGCTGGTAGTAATCCAACGTCTTTATTTCCCATCCCTATATAAAGGAATGAAGACCTAAAGAATAATACAAGACTCTGATAATTTTATAGTGTCAATACTCTGCCAAATTCAAAACACATCAAACACTTAGAATTTCTTAGAAACTTTCTTATCTTAGAACTTCTTAAGTTTAGAGTCTGATATTTGTGTTGTATTTTGTGAACACCACTGATTGTATATCAAGTATTCAAACCAAACATCTTACTTTGTATTTTTGTTTGTTGAGAAGTCTCTTACTTTGTGTTTGAGAAATAGATGTCTATTACTTTGTGTTTGAGCAATAGAATTCTCTTACTTTGTGTTTGAGCATAGGAAGTCCCTTGCTGTGTGCTTGAGCAATTTGTAATCATTGGATTATAGTGAAAGATCTCTTGTAAGTGACAAGGGGACTGGACTACTTCCGGATTATGGAAGGAACCTGGATAATTGCTTGTGTCTTTTTCTTCTATATATCTTTAACACTTTATACGCTGCATCAGAACCTGAACTTTCACTCAGATTCTGAAACTCTGTGTTTGACTCAGAACCTCAGAGCTCCGATTCTGATATTGCAACACTTAGCAGTGTGTCAATAAGATCCTGAGAAAAACATGTCTACTGGTGGTGGAGATGTTAGTCCCGGTGGTGGAGCAAGTATTTCTGGGAACAATAGAGATGTATCATATGATTATGGTGCAGATGATAAATCTAGCTCTCATCACAGTAAACCTCCTATGTTTAATGGAGATGCTGAGAAGTTTTCCTAGTGGAAAAGTAAGATGTACAGCCACATCATTGGTGTTGATGACACTCTATGGGATATCATTGAAGATGGTATCTCTATTGATGTTGAATAAGAAGGTGTAGCAACAGATAGAAAGAATCTCTCAGATGCTGAAAGAAAGATCTATAAAAAGCATCATAAAGTGAGAGGTATTATTGTTGAAGCTTTACCTCATACTGAATACTTAAAGCTGAGTGATAAGTCTACTGCTAAGGCTATCTTCACTTCTCTGTGTTCTACCTATGAGGGTAACAAGAAGGTTAAAGAAGCTAAGGCGAAACTTCTTGTTCAACAGTATGAGCTGTTCAGAATGAAAGATCATGAAGACATTGAGACATTGAGACAATGTTCTTAAGGTTTCAGACTCTAGTATCTGGACTTCAAATATTGAAGAAAAGCTACTCAACTGTTGATCATGTGAACAAGATTCTAAGAAGTCTGTCTGCTAAATGGAGACCTAAAGTGACTGCCATAGAGGAAGCAAGAGATCTGGATACTTTAAGTATTGAGGATCTTGTGAGTTCTCTAAAATGTCATGAACTAGGGCTCAATGAGGATGAACCTGCTAAGAAAGTTAAGTCTGTTGCATTGAAGTCCAAAGGAAAGCCTTCAAAAGCTCTAAAAACTTATGAGTCTGGTGAAGAATCTCCAGATGGAGGTTCTGAAGAGGACCCAGAAGCTGAAGAGATGACAATGTTTTCCAAAAGACTTCAGTATCTGGCTAAATGAAGCAAAAGGTTCTCCAACAAAAGCAGTGGCTTCAAAGGATCAAGCAGTGGTTTCAAAGGATCAAGTTCTAAGAAGGATGATCAGAATGACTGCTACAATTGCAAGAAAGTGGGTCATTTCATTGCTGACTGTCCTGAGCTACAAAAGGACAAGTTTAAAGAGAAGTCAAAGAATAATAACTCCAAGTCAAGCAATTTCAGAAACAAGATCAGGAAGAGCCTGATGGCAACTTGGGATGATCTTGATAAAGAGTCAGACTTTGACAAAGAAGATGAAGAAGAAGCCAAACTGGCTTTAGTTGCAACAGTATCTTCTAATGTAGAGGCTGAATCAAAATCTGATGATGAAGATGAGGTATATTCTAAATTCACTAGATTTGAACTTGTTGATACTGTCAAGGAACTTATCAGTCATTATCATAAGAAGTCAAAAGAGCTAAAACTTTTTGAAAGAAAAACTTGATTGGCTGATTAAAGAAAATGATAAAGATCATCTTCTGATATCAGAATTGGAAGATAAGAACTTTGAACTTATGAAAGAATTAACTGATAAGAAGGCTAATAAACCCTTGAGTGAGGAAGATATGGCACTTCAAGAGTTTATTATGACCAATATTAACATAAGCAAGGCAGCCTCTGTGATTTATGATGTAAAGAGGAACAATGGTGAAGGTATTGGCTTCTTAGAAGATTTGTTAAGCAAACCTAAGAAAGCTAACATGTCATCTGGTTCTAATTACATTAAGAAAGGTCTAAAGTTCTGCTTTGTGTCAGGAGCTGACAAAACTGAAGTTCTGAACAAATCAGAACCTAAGACTTCTGAATCCAAGACTCTAAACAAATCAGAATCAAAGATTTATTAAGTCCAAAGTTCTGAAGAAAACAGAACCCAAGCCTTCAAAAGTTCAGACTCTAAAAAGATCAGAACCAAAGTGACGCAGTACGGAAGCAAGCATTAACAAGCGTTAAACCTAAAAGATAAACAGACAGGTTGCAAGCGACAAACCTATCAAATAAGAGTTTCCGGAATCCACCAGAATTTGAGAAAAGTCTAGATAATTTTATTCAATCAAAAAGTGCCTCTCTAGGCTGCATAAGTTGTGTTGAAATACTAATGGATATAACAAACCCTCATGGGCCGAAAAATAACAAACTGAAATAAAACGAAAATAATAAAATATGCGGAAATATTAAAATGCGGTTTTGGGCTTCCAGGCGACCTCGAATGACTAAATTCACCCATACATCATGGCAAAGCAATGACTTTTGCTCGTGAGGTCCGGGGCTTTCCGAAAAGGTATATTTCGAGTCATTCCGACACCGGATGCCAAATCTGCTTTATTCCGAGTGATCCTTTCTTGCGCGCCACTTCATCTTCGATACGAGCCGCCAGTTTGCCTACATCACAAAGACTTTCAAGTCTCAGGTTCTGAAGAAATCTGAGTAAAGAACATTGAAAGCTCAGGTTCTGAAGAACTCAGTGTCTGAGACTAAGACTAATTCAAGATCAGGGGATTCATATCTAAGGAACCTGAATAAGTCTGAGTCTTACAACTTCAGGCACAAGGTACAACAAAAGACTAAGCCTTTCAGAACTAACCCAAGAGGACCAATAAAGTTATGGGTACCTAAGTCTGAAATTGTCTATGTTGCAGATATGCTTAAGAGGAACAGAAAAACAAAGTTCTTGGTACCTGGACAGTTGCTGCTCGTGACATATGACAAGAAACAAGTCTATGTTCCAAACCCTGACCATGAAGGAGGGAGGAAATGTGGGTTTTGAAGGAAACCAGAAAGGAAAGATCATTGGTACGAGAACTATTGGTAACTCATCTATCTCTATCAATAATGTGTGATTTGTAGATGGACTGGACTACTTTCGGATTGTGGAACGAACCTGGATAATTGCTTGTGTCTTTTTCTTCTCTATCTCTTTAACACTTTATCCACTGCATCAGAACATGAACTTTCACTTAGATTCTGAAACTCTGTGTTTGACTCAGAACCACAGACTCAGATTCTGAACTCCATTAGAACCTGAACTTTGTTTTAGTCATTTTTGAAGAAAAAGCCAACACAATTCAACCCCCCTCCTTGTGTTTTTCTCACCTTCAGTTTCCTCTCTCTGATACCCATCTCTCAGGCTTAAATTCCATGCAGTCTTCTCCCCATATTTGGTCCATCCTTCCCATAGCGTACAAAGAGTACAGTAACCTTGTATTTGGACTAACACGCTCTCCATTAGGTAGTATATTGGATTTGATTGCCCAGATTTGCTCAAAAGGTACAGGAGGATAAAGCCTCAAGGCTTCACATATAGCTCCATGGAGGTACACTAGTTTATCAACGAGGGAATCTGATTCTCCTCTTTTGTGGGCCCATTATCTTTGATTTCTTGAATAATTTTGGCTTCCACAATAGGATGAGTTGAAACAAGCCATAAAAACCAACTGAGACCTGAACTAACTGGTCCATTTGCTAAAAAGAGAGAGAGTGCACTGTCTCTAAGATACTTCTCATCCATTCCCCCCTTTCCAGATCCTTCTTCAAAGTCATCCATTTCTTCATTACTGCTGCACTTGCTTTGCTCTTGTTTGGAAAATCTAATACTTTCATACAATAAACGATCAAGATTTTCTTCGGCTTCCCTTAACTTCTTTTCTTGGCCAACAAGGAGCCATTTTTGCAGCTTCCATAGACAACTTGGAATGAAATGCCGGTATATTATAACCTCATCTATCACAGGAAGAGATTGTTGATAAGCAATTTCTCGTTGTTCATTAAACTTGTTTGGAAGGCAATTAGGATCAAATCCAAATGCAATAGTGTAGATGCTATCAAAAGTGAACCTACTCATGGTATCCTCCAGGTCAACGTGAGCACCTACTTCACATACATCATTAAGAAATGGTAGTAGGTAGTTCTCCAGCTTTTTCTTCATAGTTTGTTGGAAGAAGTTCTTGAAGGTTTTCCTTTTGAGAAATGAATGAAACATTGTCCTCTGTTGTTTCCATTCGTGCAAATTGGAATTTAAAATACCACCTCCAAAAAAATCAAAAATATCTTGAAAGTTCGACCCCCTTCCGTAGTTGCCTAAATTCTTGCTTGCAATGTGGTCAACATTCATTGGATCACTGGTGACGATAAAACTTGTGTTTGTGAACCAGGCTCCTTCAAATCGAAATGTTCCTCCATGATGTTTCAAGAAAAAGGTTACATAATCATGGAAATTGGATAGATGACGCAGAAGCGCCGGTAGCATACCAATTATTGGCCAATTAATTGGTACAAATTCATCTCTATTGCGTCTCCAATAGTAGATGTATAGGAAGATTAGGATAGCTAGAAATCCTCCAATACACTGAATTATTGACATTGTAGTTTTACTAAAGTGTATGTTTGCAAATTGCATGTGTCTTTCATGCATGCTTTTAAAATGTGTACATGCATTACACTTCCCACTGTGGAGACTGTTAGCTGCATGTGTCTTTGGTTGGGGGAAAGCTGTTTATGGAGGACCAGCTACCGGGCATACCTTCTGCCATTACTAATTGCTTGAAGATGTTGTAGTTCTTCTAAAATTTTCACAATCTCACTTTGAAGATGTATATATTTTGAAAGAGACTTTCGACTTAGGAAATAAAAGAAAATTAACTACATTTTCAATCACAAAAGTTATTGGAGCATGCAGCAACCACTATTTAAAAATTAAAAAACACAGAAAACTCGACATTCTCGCACTTGATTGACATATTCTCCTCTCATTCACAATAATAAGAAATAAAGAACATGGATCACATATCAATAAATTCGCTATGATCGAGTATTATCTTATATGTATCAGTGCACAGTGTCTCTAACCAAAATACATAACTTAATGAATAAATCTATATCATCAATTTTATTTTGGTTCTAAACTTAAACGATGTTTCTCACAAATCAATTCCGTACACACAAGAGAACATAAGAATATTCAAACATTGAGTTTCATAAAACTAAAATCGCTCTTACAACGAAAATTAGATTTAGGAATCAAGTCTCATCCTATCAACATAACCCTTTGCTGGTGACATGCCTAATTTAGTCAAAGGATCAACAATATTCATGAATTCAATGACAATTGTTTCATTTTCATGCTCTCAAAACTATAGCTCGTCGTAATTCATCTAGCTCCTTTCAGGCTAGCTAGTCTGTACGTAACTGGCTTGGAATTTTCTGGGCTAGGTTTGAAAAACAGGCTTATATTTGGAATTTCGGATCATTTCGACAATATACAAAATGTTTGTTTTTTAATGAAAATAAAATTATTAAAAGTACACTCAAAAAGAAAATTAATAGTTTGAGAATATTATAAGGTTTATTGTGTTCACCATTGAATAACATTGAATTTTATATGCATAAAACGATGATTTTTTTTAGGGGCATAAAACGATGTACTAAATATCCTTAAAATAATGCTGTCCAATAACATTAAAAAAACGGTCATTCTAATTTCTAACTTAAGAGCAAAAGTTAGAGATCTAAAAAAGGAATTAATATGGTCTGTATGAATTGGAAGCCATGGTTTTGCAATCAAAGCGCACGGGCAATTTAGTATTTGTTTGCTATTGTGTGTAAGATATTTACATATTCTCGTAGTTTTTTTTTTTGAAAGAAAAAAAAATTATGAATCATGCAAACTAATACCTCCATGACACTTGTTAAAAAACAACATAAAAAAGTAAATTTGGTACTCCGTCCGTCCTTAATTATAAAATCTTTTACGATAAAAATATTTTTGTACTTTAATATAAGATCATCTTTAAATATTCTAGATGTATTTATTATTATTTTTTCATATATTACTAACAATTTGTCTTGTAAAATGAAAAGCTAACTATGAATACATCTATAAACAAAGGACAATTTAAGAATAGTCATACACATTTGAGACAAATTTTTTACTTCAACCATTTTTCTAAGACTCATGATTTTTGTTATAAGGTCTTATAAATAAAGAAAATACGAAGTATTAAAAATGTTGACTACACATGTTCCGATATAGTTTTATCATACTTGATTCCTTAACAAATGCTCCAAGAACATTTGTCAACATTTTTCACATATTGTGTGGCATGTGCCTATCGGTCGTGTTATACATATGAAAATAATACATCATATTTTTAAGGTGAATAAGCGGCTAGAGATGATTATTAATTAAAAATAGAGACAACACCACCAAAATAGAATAGAAATTTAAATAATTAATTAAAACATAGTTTTTTTTAGAGGATTAAAAATTAGTTTTTTTTAGAGAAAGATATAAAGATAGTTAAATCTCACTAAAATGGGAACAACAAATAATATTGGACATTATTGAAGGAGGTTATTTTAATCATATTTGCCAAAAGTATTTCATAATTGCAAAATACCAGTGAATTTTCACAAGTCCACTGATCTTTATTTGATTGTTAATGTTGACCTTATATTAAGGTAGAAATATAGAATGAAGTTTTTAGAAATTTATTTTAAAACATCAATAAGATATTTTTTTTAAGGAAGGATATTCTTTTATCGATTGGTAAAAAAATTGACTTTATCTCTCTAAAAAACAACTCTCTCCCTTCTCTCTAAATCTCAGATCTGCCGCCTCTCCAAATCCAATTCCTCTTATCTGATGTAGCCTCAACCCATGGTGGTGCGACGAGTTCGACCTCCGCATCACCTCCAAACCTTCAACTTTGTTTTTCCCTCGTAGTGGTTTCAGGTTTTTGGGTTTCCTTAAGGCGGCGGCGCTGTGCAGTGGGTCTTTTCTTCTTGAGAGTTTGGGTTTCGATTTTTCCTTCTTGTGGAGCAGTGGTGGTTTCCACATCCCCTATTGGGTCTTTTCTTGTTTGTTTCAACGTTTTCGGTCCGGTTCTGTTTTAGTTTGTCCCGATTTGTTCCATAGCTGACTATTACACCGTACACGGCTACCTGCTGCGCCAGAGACCTCCATAAGTTGATGTTCACGTTTTTTGGTGAAGGTGGGGTGGTTTGGTGAGGAGGACATGACTCTCTGTGTAGGCCGAGGTCACGGGTTATGGTGGTTCTGTGGTGGTAATTGAGTTTTGGTGTTGATGGGGCGGTGGTTCAGCTAGAGTTTTGTGTGATGGTGGTGATGAAGTGGTAGATTGCAGGTGGTGAGAGAGGGTGTCGTCAGTAGTAACAACGGGTATGGTGGTGCAAGGTGGTTGTTGGTGTGGTTGGTCAGCCTTAGGGAGTTGGTTTCTCAGTGGGTGTCTCCTTGGTGATGTCGTGATGATGGTGTGGTGATTTTGTCGTGGTGATGTCACATTAGTTGTGGTGCGAGAGGTTGGGGGAGGGAGTGGAGGTGTAGGTTTGTGTGGTGGTTTGTAGTGTTGCGGTTCATATGGGGTGGTCGTGGATAATTTGGACTCGGATCTGACGTTGGAACGCTTGATGGACGGGTGCTGATTATGTGGGGGTGGTAGACGTTGTTTAGGTAGGGAGGTAGATGTTTTTTTGGTGTTTATGTGGGTGGTAGTGCGCTCTTGATCTTTATGTCGTAGGATGACTCTATTTTGGGTACATATATGTCGTCGCTAGCTCTTGGTGCCTTTAGGTTGTTTTGTGTATGGGAGCTTGAGCCTAGGTGGTTTTTGAGCTGAGCCTTTTCCTTTTCTGATTTGATTTCTGTCTGCAACACTGCCCATCTTGTCGAATGTCTTACAGATTTGTGTTTTGGATCCTAGTGGGCCAATTACTTTTGCTTCGAGATCGGGAGTTAGTGTCTTGCTGCAAGTTTGTTTGGCTAGTCAAGGTGTCTTCTCCGGTTGATCGGGGGTGAGGGGTACCTTACTGATTTGTTTTTGGAGTCTGGTGGGCCGATGGCTTTTGATTCGAGATCGGGAGTTAGTGCTTTGATTCAAGTTTGCTTTGGGCTAATTTTGTTGTTTTTTCTTCGATGGATTTGGGGTAGAGTGTTGGAGGAGGCCGACTAAGCGTTGGAATTGGACATTTTCGGGTGTGGCTTAGCTAAGGTGATGAGAACAGGTTGATTGATTTAGAGGGGTGTTTTTTGGGGTGAGCCATACCCCTTAAGTGTTGAGTGTCTAGTTTCTTCCTAATGGAATAGTCTAGGCCACCAGCAACCATTTCGACCAACTCATGCTCAGGGACTTGTGTGAAACACCTAGCCTTTAAGAGTCTGAACCTATTCAGATAATCATCAATAGATTCAGGCATCTTACGCCTAACACAAGCCAATTCTTTCAAACTTATCTTAGATTGGCCCATGTAAAATTGTTCATGGAACACCCTTTCTAATTGATTCCAATTATTAAATGTGTGTGGTGAAAGTGTGGCGAACCATGTAAAAGCATTTTTCTTAGAGAATTAGGGAAGTACTTCATCCTTAGACTCTCATTATTAGCAATATCTCCAGCCTCAGTCAGATAACGTGCAATATGCTAGACTGTAGATTCACTGGTGTCACCAACAAATTTTGTGAACGTGGGAATTTTTCATCCTCTACGAAGTTCAGTTTGTAGAACAAATTCTGACAAAGCTGAAACTAAGTTAGGCATGTGCAGGCCTATATTAAGGACATTTTGAGTCAGAATGGATTCGACCAAATTGATTATGTTATTATGTCCTCCTAAATTGTTATGTTGGACATTTCTAACCACAACATCAGCATCCTGGTTCCTATTCACCAAAATCACTGGAGGATTTCTAACATGTTCCAACTGGGGCACAGGTTTGACTGGCTGAACTTGGGGTGTAGGTTGATGTCCCTGATTTTCCTCATTGTTTGACTTTTTGACTATTTGTAAAGGCCCGAGATTATGGACTTGGGGAATTTGTTGATCCCTTACTTAGGCAGGGGCAAAGAAATCTGCTATTTTCTTCATTTGGGTGGCTAACATTTGATAATTTTGGTTTGTGTTCTGAAATAAAGGATTGAACACTGTTCCAATTTGTTGTGTTAACATGTTTAACATTTCATAGTTACTCTCATCCATTTGTTGTCTTAAAGAAACAAAAGAATTTGTTGTCAAATATGGTGGAACATTTTGACTAAGGATGCTAGATCCTGAAGGCAAATGTGTGTTATATGGTGTGAACACAGTTGCATTATCTGCATATGTGGATGCACTAGTTTCCAGGCCAGCCATCATTGTTGTTCGCATGCCATAGGGATATTCCCTTGTGACCATGGGCATAGTGAATGGTTGCATAGAAATGAATATATTATCCAACGAAGTTCTAATTTGATGTTTAGTGTCCCTAGGGGTCAAATGGAAAGTTACTGGTGGTGGCACAAAAGCCACATAATCTGATTGTGTCAATGCAGCAGTTGCTGAAACAGATGCAGGAGCAGTTACCAGTGTTTTTGGTAAACAATAAGACTAGTTTTAAAATGTTGCTTGCATGGTCAAACTAGAAATCCTATGACATGGTGTGCAATGATTTTCCAGAAAATGTATGAACATTCATCATATTCATGAGTCTGTTTATGAACAAGATGAATTAAACTATTTTGTGATGAAGATAACTGTCTTTCGACAGGAATCAACAAGAAAGTTTTATGATTAAACAGTAAAAGACTTAAAAGTTTAAATGCAAAAACTTAAAGAAATGTAAATTGCATTGCATTGAAATGTAAATGGTTCAACAAATCTTTACATACATTATGTGACTCGTTTCTCTAGACGCTGGTACTTTGAGTTTTAGAATTCTGTAAGTATGATTTGTTATTGACCCCTTTTTCCTATGAAAAATTACTATATATACATAAGAAAAATAACTACTCAGGCCAAGGTCAGAAACTAAACCCTTTCGATAGCTTTGGCATGTTTTTCACGTGTCTGATCTTTCAATTCTGCCTTTTCAGTGAGGACTTGAATCCACAATCCTGTCGAATCCCAACTTGTCGAAATCATCAAATTTTGTCTTGGACTTAGAGAATTCTATAATCTTGGCTTCCCCCTTGCTTGTCGAAACACGTACTAAAAAATACAGGCTAACATCAATTGAAGTGAACAAACACTTGTCGGAAATCTTCTCATAACTCCTGTCGAAATACTTGTACTTCCACTTGTACTTGGAGAATTTTGTGGTCTTCATAACCATATTGCATGTCGAAATGCATGTTAAAAAAATTCAGGCTAACATCTTTTCTTGTTTGGACATTGGCTAATAACTTTCTTTCCTTTGTTTCCTTTTTATGTTTGTTTGAATATCTTTTGGAAGACACGTTACTTCTTCTCTAGTATACCTTGTGTTAGAAAGAATCTTTTTTGTTGATAATATATTTCACTTTGACTTGTTTAAAAAACATGATTGGTGGTGAAATAGGTAGGGTGAAAAGTCTAATTATATAAAAGAAAATGCTAACAAGTGTCCTTGAGACATTGTTTAAACATATAAAAATAGTAATTTTTGCATAGAAACTTGTGTAATTATTACTTTTACATGTATTTAACTTATGTTTTCATGATAAAATTTCTTATAATGAAATCCTTAAACAATGTTCTTAGGCACTTGTTAACCTAACCCTTATATAAATTGGCACAGTTGAATTAAATACTACGTACTTTAGGTTGTATCATTGTCCTTTTCAATATGCTAATGTGATGTTTGTTGCTTCATAAATCACAAGTTATTAATTGTTTTGAGCAATGCAAGAATAAGTAGGTGCCACGTTCCCGCAAGAAAAAAGGGAAATTCTTGTTTACCCATCAATAAAAGGTGGGTAATACTACCCATGTTGAGTTGGCCCAATCAAAACAATGTATTTATGTAACATTAAAAATAATAGAAAACAAACAAATAACTTTGATTGGTGCCAACTCAGCATGGGTTGTGTTACCCACCTTTTATTGATGGGTACCCAAGTTGTCACCAAAAAGTAGGTGCCACGTTTCCATAGAATCTTGAAACAGTTAGCGAAAATTAGGAGTGGATATGAGATCAAAAGTTGTCGTGGTTCATTCTTGCCCTTATAAAAATTGGGACGGTTGAATTAAATACTACGTACTAGTTTAGGTTGTATCATTGTCCTTTTCAATATGCTAATGTGATGTTTGTTGCTTCATAAATCACAAGTTATTAATTGTTTTGAGCAATGCAAGAATAAGTAGGTGCCACGTTCTCGCAAGAAAAAAAAGTCGGTGCCATGTTTCCATAGAATCTTGTCGTGGTTCATTCTTGCCCTTATCCTTTGTATTATGCAGCATTTTCCATTCTTTTTTTGCTGTGCAGGAAGAGCACAATGAGCCAAGCGTATGTTACAGCAATACAAAAGCCCTAAAAAGAAAAAAACAGCACTAAGAAGGCTACTCCATATACATCACTGAGTTAATCCACCAATGGTTTGGATTTTTTGCTTTCATCCACCAAAAAAAAAAAAGCTCAATTCTATCGAGCATTTTATGTAACGTTTCATTTTTCTTTGTCTAAAATATCGAGAGCTACGTTCTATCCGAATAACCGAAATTGATGCTAGCCAAACAATATGCATGATATTTTTCAAACTTCTTCCAAAGTTGCACAATAAACTAAAATGAAGGACAAAATCCGATAAGTGAAAGAGAATCAACGTAGAAACGCCTATCGATTGCAAAACTAGCGTCCAAATGGTTCCGAAATAATTGCACCACACAAACAAATGATCCACTTATTCTTCTTGACCGCAATTAGCGATAGAAGCTTTAAAATTATGTTGGAGAACTCCGTACGTAACTAGATCATCCTTTGTAGCAATACAGTTTATAAAAATCTGTCACGCAAAAATAGAAACTTTTAACGGAACTAATTTATTCCAAATGATATCTTGAATTTCATCACGATTGGGAGCCATCGGTGCCGTCAACAATTGATAATCCCTTCGAACATTATAAATTTTGTATGGCAACAACTGCCACCGTCAATAGTCTTCCACACCATCCTACAAAAAAACATTAGCTAGAAGAGTAGAACATTCCCCCCACACCTCCTTCTTTCATGCAAATAATCAACGCCATCACTTCTAACCATCACCCCTAATTTCCACCCTAGAGGTGCCATATCGCCTACCAACACATCCTTATTTTCTGCTAATTCAAATAATCTCATATACCTCACACAAAGCGCTTCATCCCTAATCCACACATTCAACCAGAAAAACATGATGGTCTCATAACAAATTACCCTCACGAGATTAACATCAAACCATCTA